>CM069454.1:773038-852797 GCA_035610835.1 Ophiura sarsii | reverse complement strand
ATTAATATATATTTCATATACATGTGCTCTGCAATATAATGTGTAATTTTCACTTTTTTCAGTTATGCAAAGACAACTTTCTCAGCTTTAATATGGTACCTAAAACTAAACAAATTACCAATCATATTTTTGAAGAAAAATGAGAATATTTGAGGGTTGCAATGTTGGTGTCAGCCTACAAAATACATGCAAAATGCCATAGGCCAGTTTTCTATTATATCCAATCACTGCTAACACCGCTTATATACTATACTATAAAACTATATGTATAGTGCTACTACTTACTCACGTCATACTTGACCTATTTCTGAAATTTAGCTATCAAAAAAACTATTGAGGTTATGTTATTAATAACGAAATTCTGAAGGAAACGCACATTAATTAATGACACAAGACAAAATGTATTGATTTAGGTCCATGCATTCTTTAATCTCTTCATCAATTAACTGTTGCAAAAATACCATTCGTCAAAAGTACGTTCTATTTTATGTAATTATACATTAGATTACAGATAATTACCATCTGTTCTCATACGATTCAGGGCTAGGAACTGGTATATTCATCACTCTAAAATGGTATATTATATAAAAATCATCCTGTGACGGAACGAAGTAAACATGAGCCCGAGTATAGCTCGTTTGGAAATTTACAATATGACTTACAGAATTATATGCGATACGATATACTTGAACTGACCCACTTTATCATTGATCGAACAGAAAATGACACTATTACAGATATCGGCACAGCCGATTTCCCAGTTGACAGGACCTAAATCAATTTTAAAATGAATTGGTAAAATATTACATATAACTAACGAGATAATGTTAATTATTAAGAAATGAAAAGAAAATCAAATTGATACTCATTCAGAACGAACAAAATTAGCATTGAAATCATAAAGAGGGAATCGTTTTAAAAAACTACGAGAGATAACAGTCTGAAAAAGGCACACAAACGTGTCATTGTCAGAAAAAAAACATATAATGCTGACTAAACACGACTAAATCGGTTCTCAATCAGCTTCGTTATACATAGGATGATTTGGCTAGTGAAAGTCCATCATTGGTTTCCCGTCCCTGCCGGCATTATTGTTGTTATGCCATGTTTCAGACTCAAATACCCCAAAACAATCCGTTATTTGTTTCTGTATAGATTGAGCTTGCATAAGTTGGTAAAGACCTTACCAATTCTTAACACTCATCTTACCAAGGGTTTTTTATAAGACATGTTACCATGGGGATAACCACCCCTCTATTAGATTTGATACATTTGAACACAAAAAGCTCTAAATGTTGGATTTTCACCAAATGTTTTGGATATAAAATAAGGTTCAGGACCATACATATATTAATATTTATTATTTTTCTTCAAAATCAAAATATATAATTGTATTCAGAAGGCAACCACCCTACCACCATTTTGATCACGAAAATGATCGCAAAGGACGTAGACTAGATTACCTACGAAAGAAGCCTTATCTCACGTTGCTTATGCATTATATAGTTAGCGGAGGTATTCCGTTAGGGGGTGGTAACAACCCCTATTGGTAAGACGAGAGTTAATAGTGTTCTGCTTATACATAATTGGAACGAATAAGAGATATAGCTAACTTTGATTTGAAGACTGTTAATTGATAAAAACTGACCATTGGGAAATACTAATGACATATTTCCCTTATTTCAGTTTAAAACATTTGAGACGAGAAACGTAGCATTGACTTGTTATAACTTCAAAGCGAAAGCGATATTAACCCACGTCTTACCCCCCCCCCCCCCTCCCCTCCCCTAACGATTTTGTTGTAGCCTCAAAACGCCTAGACCTTTTAGATAATCTATTCTACATCCTTTGCGTTCATTTGGGCGAAATAAAATTGAGGATACCTCCTTAGGTGGGGATAGGATAAGTTGTCCGAAAGTACGGGGGTGTTTGCCAAAAAGAAAATGAAAACAAAAATGAATATTTGACCGAAAATGATATAAGTATTTTCCTAAAACCTCTGTTAAACATGGAATTTACCTCCTTTATATACAAAAAAGAGTTGGTGAAAATCTAACGTCTAACGCAAAATTCATAATTTGCCTATATTTCACTGAAAATCGATAAATTGTTACTACCCCCCCCCCCCCCCCCCCCTTCGAAAACGTTGTTACACAGAAAAGGGCTTGGTAAGACGAGGTTTAAGCAGTGATACCAACAATTTAAAGTAATGAAATGCATAAACCTTAATTATAATACGTTACATTACACTACAATATGTTTTAACACATTTATGCTAGCTTTCAAATCAGAGATCAAAATGATTACAAAATTGAAATGCAAAAAAAGACGGGGTTGGGCTCAGGAAAACCTGATATCGTAAAGTATTTTGATTCATTATTCAACAGGAGCTCCACTTAACTCCTAGTATTCGCGGCCAAAAATGACTTTGAAGACAACCTTCTGTTAAATGGAAAATTATTCTCCATCCATATTGATACGTTTTAAGTCTCAAACGTAAACAAAATACTTCACATGTAAACAAAATACTTCAAACGTAAACAAAATACTTCAAACGTAAACAAAATACTTCAAACGTAAACAAAATACTTCAAACGTTAACAAAATACTTCAAATGTTTCTGTGTGTCTTTGTCAAGTGTATTGTTTTTGTGCTGTTCTGTCTGATCTCGTTTCGTGTTTTCTGTTCTCCTGTCATTAAAAATGCTCTAATTATTATCATTCTATTTTTGTGTCAAGGGTCCCCGTTATATAAGCCCGTCTATCAGGGTTTCCACTGGGGTTCCTAGCCTCTATTCCATATTGGGCAGTTCCGTAGTTACGGACGTACATTTCAGACACTTTGAGGGATGGCAAAATCTAAACTATACCAGTTGCTTGATTATTAACACCTGGGTTTCAAGTATCTCTAGTAGGAGTATAAAACCTGAAAATTCCTTTGCTGTACCATTTTCGGTTAATGAGATATGGCGTGAAAACCCTCCGTCGCGGACGTACGCAGAGAGTGTGATTTTTTCAGTACATTCCTATCAAAAGTTCTCTGAAGTGTTCAGGTCTGTAATGAAAACTAATATTGTTTTGATTGTAAGAGGGACAAACCTAAAGAAAACAAACAGAGAAAATTATCAGAACCTTTATCTTTACGTTAAAATTGACTGATGTTTATCCGTCGCGGACGTACATATTAGTGTTGCGGACGTACATCTGTGAACACAGATGTACGTCCAACACAGATGTACGTCCGCGACACTAACAAAAGACCATGTTTTAAACATGTAAACAGATACAGAACAAAATAAGTTTTAAACATTAAGTATGAATCATCAGCTTTAGAAAATACTTACTTCATTGGTTTCCAACATTACCAAAGTATTGAACAGAGTGGTTAAAAGTAGCAGCTTTTGGGAAGTGTACGTCCGCAACAGAAGGTACCAAATTTAATCCAAAAAGCATAATTCTTAAATATTTTGGTCATTTTAAGTAACTTTTTATATGATACATAACACATGTTCATTGTTGTATTGATTGTATCAATTTGTAATACTTGCCTTAGTTCATTCATGGAAATAATTGCACTTCCATGGTGCGATTTCTACTAAAAAATGCCCTGTACGTCCGCGACAACCTCAAAATCAGCCAAACCGAGAATGTTAGATCAAATTCCAAATTATATCATGAAACTACAACCCATAACCTTTGATATGATACATAAATTAGGTTATATCAACGATTTTCATTTTTTTCAATTTCTTCAATTTGGGTTACCTAATTACGGAACTGCCATATTGTATTATAATATCTTTGTATTACTTTTGCTGAATAAATTGAATTGAATTGAATTGAAAATACTTCAAACGTAAACAAAATACTTCAAACGTAAACAAAATACTTCAAACGTAAACAAAATACTTCAAACGTAAACAAAATACTTCAAACGTAAACAAAATACTTCAAACGTAAACAAAATACTTCAAACGTAAACAAAATACTTCTCAGTTAAATATGTCTTATTTGCACATCAAGAAAGTTGTATGTACGGCATGATGATATCTTATTCGACTGCTACCTCAATAAAGGTTTACAGGTTATAATTAGCTGTGCTAAGACAGCCGTATGAAAAAAAACTTTATGTTACTAAGCCACAAATAGCTAGTCTCTCCGCAAACTACTTTCTTGCATTAGGGTCTTATAGCAACCCTTTTTGAAGAAAGTCGTGTGTTTTTTACGACTCCTGTGTGGGCGTATAATGACAACTTGACTATACAAACGGCATGTTCTTTATTTATTGCTTTTCTAACAGAAATGTATGAGTAAAAAAGCATTTTCCTTGAAACGGGTGTATATTTAATTTACAGATACCTTTTTTTATATCCTTGTTCTACTGTTTAGAAATGTGTTTCCTATTAAAAAAAATGGAATTACAACTGTGTTGCACATTATGTTACACTAACTCGGCGTACATAATTATTGAGGGCTGAGTGCCAGAAGGCCGTAACTCAAGAAATGCTGTTTTGAGATAATCGACTTTCAAATATTTGGGATTAATTACAATACACTGTAGCACCAAACTTATAACTCTAGTTTTAGTCAAATTCAGAGTGTTTATGAGTTATAGGTTATGGATTATGTGTGTACCAAATATATTTGCCCAAAAGTTAATTTACGGCCTTCTGGCGCTTAACCCTCGTTATGTACACAATTATAACCTTCTTGAAACATTAATACTAGGTACAAAACTGAAATATTGACAAAACTGGCCCTAGTCAAAGTTATTTTAATACAACTGAATTACCTTTTGTACACTAATGCGTATACAACCTATGATTCAAATCTCAAAAGCATTGAAATCGTGGGTAAGCCAATACGATATGTATTTAAACAATAATGCCTTTAACTCGGGTAATGTAGGCTTTCCGGGCGAATTTTACACTATACGCGTTCAATTTAGTAAAAGAGGCATTCGTTTTCGCGTGAACTTAATTGAAGGTTTAGAATCCCGTTTTCTATTTCATGATTGGTAAATCCTTTTCCTAAAATGTGCAGCGAATCGTAAAAAGTAACAATCTCTTTCACTAATGCGCAATTATTTAGTGAATTGTTTTTCAATTCAGAGCGAAAAAGAACGAACGTATACAATCCTGTTTTCTTTTTAACGAAATATCAATCAATTTAGCAAAATAAGCAATCTATTTACCTAGCAATGTATTTATTGCGTGCCTATTCTAGATTTAAATTAAACTAAATTAAATTAAAGTTATGAAACAAATTTGTATGGGAGCATTGAAAACCAGACTGATATATTTATATTCAGTGGAACTCATGACACTTTTGGACTATTTCTTTCAGAAAATATATACCCTTGAGTTAGCCTTAACATGAGATTACCATGTTGTATTATTGTATAGCCATACTACAGAAGTTTACTAACATTGAATCAATAATCTTTAAAATGAAATAATTTAGTGCGTGACTCACATTACGTCACTTGCATTACATTTCTAGATACTACATCAACGTTGCCATATCAATGTTTATAATAATCAGGTGTCCGGTACTTTTTCTGTAAAATAATTTCAACCATCATTTCAATGTTAAAAAAGAGGGCAATTCAAAATATTGTAAAATTTAATTGAGAAAGTGTGCAAGTTGAAATGCTACATTTTGAGGGTGAAAATTCAAATTGCAAAGACGTACACAACACATTATTACAAAACTCAATATAACCTAATAATTTAAACCAAACTAACATATTATGAAGTCACTATTTATATTGAAACACACCTAAGTGACCAGCCAGCTGATGAAGGCAAGAGGGAAACCCATGGTATACCAATATTAAACAAAACAGCTAAAATAATTTGTATACAATTTCAGTAATACGGAAGTCAATGACAATGGCTCTGTTGTCACGTCTCAATAATAATATAATAATAATCAGTATTTATATAGCGCCTTTCCCAAATGGCTCAAAGCGCTGTAATTTTGCTGCTGTTGAATCATCAGAATCAGGTCGCATCAACTAGGGTGCTGCCAATTTCTAGCGCAAACCTATCCGCACTTATAGTTTGTAACATCTACCATTGTTCAATGCAGCTCGTAATCACGTAACACGTAAAGGAGTTACGTAAACAAATACAATGGCTTTCGGTCAGTTAAACAACAGGTACTTTTGTGACTTACGCAGTTGTTTATTTTACTTAGGGTTTTTTATATCCGACAAACTGTAAGCTTAGGCAAATTGTCTTAGCTCGTCGTAACACTATAAGTCAAATAGTATACAATACCAACAATATGGAAGTCAATGACACCGATTTAAGATATAAAAACAATTGGAATATAATACGTTCATATAACATGCAGATTATTACGTGAACAAAATAAACAAATAAGGGGTATACAAATATCAAGCAATACAGCTAAATTAATTTGTATACAATTTCAATAATATGGAAGTCAGTGACAATGGCTCTGTTGTCATGTCTCAATAATAATATAATGATAATCAGTATTTATATAGCGTCTTTCCCAAATGGCTCAAGGCTGTAATTTTGCTGCTGGTGAATCATCAGAATCAGGTCGCATCAACAAGGGTGCTGTCATTTTCTAGCGCAAACCTATCCGCACTTAGATTGTAACATCCGCCATTTTTCAATGCAGCCCGTAATCACGTAACACGTAATAGTGTTACGTAAACAAATAAAATGGCTTTCGGGCAGTTAAACAACAGGTACTTTTGTGACTTATGCAGTTGTTTATTTTACTGAGGCACTTTTATATCAACAAACTGTAAGCTTAGGCAAATTGTCTAAGCTCGTCGTAACACTATATTAGTACTTTTAGATTTGTTACATTTACTTAAAGATTCTAGCATTTACAATATCCTTTCCTATCTCCCTATGGGTGGCCATGTCGGAAGTATTCAGAACTGCCTAAGTCACTGTTTAACAGTAAATCTGCCTAAGTCACATTCTTGAGCTAGGTAATTTACTATCTTGATTTGTACCACAATTTAGAGTTGTGTAATGATATAGTCACTTCAACCATAGATGCATCCCGTGGTTAAGAGATGACTTAGGCAAACATCAACATTTTGTAAAAAAAATGACTTAGGCAATTATTTTATTAAGGTGACGTTATATTGAAACACCTCTAAATGACCAGCCAGCTGTTGAAGGCCAGATGGAGACCTGGGGTATACCAATATCAAGCAATACAGCTAAATTAATTTTTATACAATTTCAATAATATGGAAGTCAATGACACCGATGTGAGATATAGCATGAATTTATAAAATACGTACATAAAGCATGGAGATTATATTACGTGGAACAAGATTAACACATTATGTGCATTACACAAACGTAGCTGTTTGAGCTCCTTATATTTAGACACCCCTAAATGACCAGCCAGCTGATGAAGGCAAGAGGGAAACCTGGGGTATACCAATATCAAGCAATACACTTATTTCAATTTTTATACAATACCAAAAAAAGAAGGTCAATTACACCGATATAAGATACAACAATAATTGAATATAACACAGTACATATTAATATAGCATGGAGATTATATTTCGTGAAACACGAGACACAAGTATTTTCAATTAACAAACGTAGCTGTTTGAGCTCCTTATATTGATACACCCCCAAATGACCATCCAGCTGATGAAGGCAAGAGGGAAACCTGGGGTATACCAAGCGATACAGCTAATTTGTATACAATTTCAATACTAAAAAAGTCAATTACACCGATGTGAGATATAACAAGAATGAATATAATACCTACGATAGCATGGAGATTATATTACGTGGAACAAGATTAACACACATGTGCATTAAACAAAGGTAGCTGTTTTAGCTCCTTATATTAATATACCCCTAAGTGACCAGCCAGCTGTTGAAGGCAAGAAGGAAACCTGGGGTATACCAATATCAAGCAATACACTTATTTTAATTTTATACAATACCAAAAAAGAATGTCAATGACACCGATATAAGATATAACAATAATTGAATATAACACATACATAGTATTGCATGGAGAGTATATTTCGTGAAACACGAAACACAATTATGTACAATTGACAAACGTAGCTGTGTGAGCTCCTTATATTGATACACCCCTAAGTGACCACCTAGCTGATAAAGGCAAGAGAGAAACCTGGGATATACCAATAGCAAGCAATACAGCTACATTAATTTGTATACAATTTCAATAATATGGACGGCAATGACACCGATGTGAGATATAACAAGAATGAATATAATACGTACATATAGCATGGAGATTATATTACGTGGAACAAACAAATATGTGTAATAAACAAACGCAGTTGTTTGAGCTCCTTATATTGAAACACCCTTAAATGACCAGCCAGCGATGAAGGCAAGAGGGAATCCTGGGGTATACAAATATCAAGCAATACAGCAGAATGAATTTTTATACAATATCAATAATATTATGGAAGTCAATGACACCGATGTGAGCTATAAGAAGATTTGAATATAATACGTACATATAGCATGGAGATTATAGTACGTGGAACAAGATAAACAAATATGTGCATTAAAGGTAGATGACCCGATCACATTCTCGTAACACAGATATTTATTTCAAACATACGGAGATTTTCATATCATATGAAAGCTCGTACTTTTCTCATCATCATACTGAAATTTGACGGCCTAATTCGGTATAATGACAGAGAAATCGACGAAATAGCGTTGCATTACCGCGAATGGTGGTTACCACCGATATAGTTTGTGTACTACTCAATTGGTACAGTTCACAGCATCGTGTGCGTCTAAAATAAGAACCATAATAGCTATGCATCTCAAATTTTGGGACACGACGTTTTTAAGGATGACCTTTCATGCAGAATAGAAAACTTCAAGTTGAAAATCGGAACATCTACCTTTAAACAAATGTAGCTGTATTAGCTTCTTATATTAATATACCCTAAATGACCAGCCAGCTGTTGAAGGCAAGAGGGAAACCTGGGGTATACCAATTATCGAGCAATACAGCTATTTTACTTTTTATACCATACCAATACAAGGAGGTCAATGACACCGATAAGATATAATAATAATTGAAAATAACACATACAAATTATTGCATGGAGATTATATCTTGTGAAAACACTAAACACAATTATGTACAATTAACAAACGTAGCTGTTTGAGCTCCTTGTATTGAAACACCCCTAAATGACCAGCCAGCTGATGAAGGCAAGAGGGAAACCTGGGGTATACCAATATCAAGCAATACAGCTATTTCACTTTGTATAAAATACAAAAAAAGAAGGTCAATTACACCGATATAAGATATAACAATAATTGAATATAACACATACATAGTATTGCATGGAGATTATATTTCGTGAAACACGAAACACAATTATGTACAATTAACAGAGGTAGCTGTTTGACCTCCTTATATTGAAACACTCCTAAATGACCAGCCAGCTGATGAAGGCAAGAGGGAAACCTGGGGTATACCAATATCAAGCAATACAGCTATTTCACTTTGTATAAAATACAAAAAAAGAGGTCAATGACACCGATATAAGATATAACAATAATTGAATATAACACATACATAGTATTGCATGGAGACTGGAGAGTATATTTCGTGAAACACGAAACACAATTATGTACAATTAACAGAGGTAGCTGTTTGAGTTCCTTAGTCAATGAAACCGGTTTTCAGATATGACAATAATTGAATTTAATACGTAATAATAACATGCATTTTTATAGCGCCTAAGCATTAGAACGATCACATCGCTAAACAAAAGTGACTTAAAGGCATATTATGTGATCTTTTCCAGAAAGCGCCCTCTATTCATAATTTGTTTTAGAAAGTAGATTTTCTTGCAGATTTACATTTCTGATCATAAATCGTACATGCATTCCAAGTTACAGAGCGATACGATTCCTAACTACCTCAAAATCATGGCTTTAGAGTGAATTTAGAGTGAAAAGATAAACGGTCGTGATAACCCGACAGTTTATTTTATTTTTTATTGGTATAATAATTAAGAATCTATCGCCCTGTAACTTGGAATGTATGTACGATTTATGATCAGAAATGCAAATCTGCAAGAAAATCTGCTTTCAATTTTGTTTTTCGATGTTGAGGGCGTTCCCTGGAAATATCACATAATATACCTTTAAGGCTACGTCTTAATCTACAATGTACATCTTAAATTGACAATCCTAAATTTACAAGCTGATTAAAAAAATGTAAGTTAAAAGAGCAATATGTAAATGTTAATAATATAAAGCAGTGACAAATATTACTTTTGAAATAGATGTGTTTTTAGTTTTGCCTTGAAAATGTATAGGTTAGGAGACATGCGAATAGTAAGTTATTCCATGAATGTGGTGCTGAATTGCTGAAAGCTTTGTCTTTAGTTTATGTATGAGTTCTTTTTGAATTAAGAAGATGGTTTTTGGAATGAGATAGAAGCTATCTTCTATCCTCAGACTTAGTTTCTATGAGATCAACCAAGTATTATTGGAGCTGCTTTATTTTAATTTTTGAAGGCCAATTTCAGAAGTTTAAAAATGATCCGTTCATTGACAGGTAACCAATTAAGTTGTTTTTGGTGTCACATGTTCTGCGATTTGATTGTTTTGTTTTGGATAGACGTCCTTTTCTTTCTTTGGTGATGACTCCAAAAGGACTGATAGTCTTCTCAATATACTACGTGAGATCTTTGTACATGGTTACATGCTTCTTCGTCGATGTACCGTCAAATACGTGCAATTTTACCAGGTTTCGCAAATGAAAATTTAACGCTCGTGACATTTTGGAAATGTGCGAGGTCATGGATAGGGATGAGTCGAAATTGATGAAGGCAAGAGAAAATCCAGGGGTATACTAATATCAAGCCATGCCATACAGCTAAGTCAATGTTGATACAATACCCAACATATGGACGTCAATGACAACGATATATGTAACAATAATTGTATATAATACGTCCATACAACTTAGAGATTATATTACGTTTAACGAGATAAACAAATCTGTACGCTCAAGGTTATGATTTCAGCTCTAGAGACACTTTGTTTACAGTGGAAATATTGGCCATATTCGGCTTGTACACACGATTCATATACCTGTGTTGATGTCAAACAGGAACTTCGTTAAATACCTTACCCAAAAATGAACAATCTAGATACAATTTATACCAGGTGAATTCAATGGGAGGGCAATTATAATCTTAGCCAGATAAACCACAGAGAAGTGATGACAGATATGTCTAGCCAACCACAGGAGCCAACTCTCCTGAAGATATACACACTTAAAAAATAAGTAGTTAAAAAGACTACTTTTCAAGGTTCAACTATGCACCAACTGAAAAAGGGTTAAATAATATGACTCTGGAACAACTTATATGGTCATATTATGGAACAACTTATATGGTCATATTTTACCCTCTTTCAGTCAGTGCATCATTTTGTAACTACCAATTTTTTAAGTGTGTATCTATTATGGGTTGTAAGTTAATACCAACCTGTTTTTGTCTGTTGGTATTAAAATCATAACAACTTGGTGAGCCCTCATTAATCAAGTTTGACACAATGGGATTATTGGCTGGGTAGGTGTACAAGTATAATGTTCCATTCGTGCCCTCACGGACACTCATGGGAACAACATACATGTACATTAAACACACGTAGGTGTTTGTGCTACTTATATTTATACACCCCTAAGTGACCAGCCAGCTGACGAAGGCAAGAAGACAACCTGGGGTATAACAATATCAAGCGATACAGCTAAATCAATATTTACATAATACCAGATATATGGAAGTCGTTGATACCGATAATGTAATGATAATATTTGAATATAATACGTACATAACATGGAGATTATATGACGTGAAACAAGAAAAACTATAAATTGTATACATTTTCTGTTGTTTTATAGGTTTACATGCATCACATACTAACGTATAATGACACGTATTGCATAATTACTTAGGCCTATAACAAAGACATACAACATGGTGACGTAGGCCTATACATGAAAACGGCAATGAGACGGGGTTTTGTCACATAGGGACGGATGATTTTTCAGGCATTATTCTGCATATTTTAATCGTGTTTTTCTCCTTAAGTGTCCTTTTTCGGATATATACCACTATAATACATCACTATGTAATCAACCCGACGAAGTGTCCTATCCCATATGATTCTTATTAAACATGTTTAGGATTACATGGCACTTTACAATCTGAGGACCTTTGTCTGAACAAACATTAACATATTTGTTGTTTTATTTTATTTTAATAAACGAAGACCTTTTATAAACAAATGCCGAAATTTGAAGAAGAAAAAATCTTGAAAACTAACATTTAAACAAGACCAAAGAATTATCAAAGATAATTATCATTCTCCTTTACTGTGCTCCCGGTTAACAACTAAGTCTTTAAATAACGCTGAGTTATCTGGTTCTGGTTTGTTATGTTGCTATCTCTGCTGAAGGTTTATATCCAGTAGATTTATTGGTTTGTGGTAGTTGCTGTGTTGTTATTTCTTTTCGCTTTTTCTGGTACATTTGATGCTTTCAGTTTCTTTGCACGAGGTTTATATGTTGATTTGGTCTTGTTTTATACTGGTAGTGCTTCTCAGTGCTTTCTTATTTTTGCCGGTGCAGGTTCAGCGAAATGCAGTGGTTGAACAGGCTTAGTGTTTTGCCCTTCTGCTGTTGTTGGAAGGAAGTATGCTCTGAAAATGTTGTCCCGTTTCATTTTCAACTAGATCGGTAAGATCTTGGTCCAACTTTGGATATACACTGGGCCGAAGTCCACTCTCGACAGAGGTTAATAATAATAACACACATTGATAGAGCACTTTACTTTAGTGATATATACACTCAAAGCGCTTGACAAGAAATGAATAAAAGATTAAAGTGAAAAATACAACGATGATCTTAAGGGTGGGACTCGAGGAAGTCACTTTTTGAATTTTGTGAGTGCTGTAATTATTAAACTATCAAATGCATATAAAAGTATACATTTTAGAAAAGATTCGGGTCAGAGAATCCATTTTGGCATATTTTTTGAGGAAATCTCATAGAATAACTTTTGTTTACACATTTTTATGGGATAAGCTAACAAAATTATTTTTGAGTATAAAATGCCCAAAATTGCTTTTAAGACACTAATCTAGCTGTTGGCACTTTTGGGTCAAAATTTCAAAAAATACAACTTTAGGTAAAAAAATTATTAGTGTTTGAATATTATAATCAAGCAATCTTGGGCATATTTTACAAATATTATCTACAAAATGTGTGGTCAAAAATGGTTATTTGACCAAATAAAGACTTGATAAATTCAACAAATCCAATCAAAAGACTTCCTTGAGTCCTCCTTTAAAATCTACAACATACAGAGTCAAAAACATATTTTAAACAATAAATACATACAGCGTATGGCATTAAAACGCATTATGAAATGAAAGATCATAAGTAGGTCGCGACTTGAACTCCTGACCTGAACCTGCCTGGCGCATGTCCATTGTGAGAGTGTTCCATAATTTAGGGCCCGCGATGGAGAAAGCTGTATCACCGAAATACTTCATTTTGCTTTTGGAACAACAAGAAACTCACGGGAGCCAGAATGAAGGTTAGCCGTGGGAATATAAGGTTTCAGCAGTTCAGACAGATAACGTGGACTAGCATTGTTAAGTGATTTGTACACGATGAGCAGGAGCTTGAACACGATTCTTTTCTATATTAAGCCAGTGGAGATTTCTGATGACCTGTCTTATATGGTCCCGTTTCTTTGTGCCTGTTACCAATCTTGCGGCCGAGGTTTGAACTCGTTGTAATTTAGAGATAATGTTATCAGGAAGTCAGTACGAAAGGCAGTTACAGTACTCTAATATGGATGGGACAAATGCGTGTACACGTTTCTTCGTTGACGTTCGATCAAGGAACTTTCTATTCTGTCCAATGGCGCGTAAAGCAAACGAGGCTGATTGACACAGTTTATTCACATGTGCAGTCATCGACAGATGTTGGTCAAAGATGACTCCAAGGTTTCGCGCATGATCTGACGGAAATATGGGACTATTACCGATAGTGACGGGGTTGATGGGCACAGTTGGCGTGAAACGAGAGGTAATATGTATAACCTCAGTCTGTCGTTCAGCTTTAACTCATCCATCACTTGTCGTCTAATCTGTTTTTCTAGTTGTTCTAGTTGTTGTTCTAGTAGTGACGATGCATGCATGTTAAACCGCGTCATTTCTTCTGCTCTCTGATCTTGCTATCTTCTGCAACGCCATCAACTACACTTGGTCGTAGCATTCCATCCCCAGTTGTTAGATCGACTGAGTTTGTTCATCTTGACATAAGTGTTTGTGCTGAGCTGATACCGCCTTTCTGGGGAGGGGGTATTTCTCCATGTAACTACTGTTAGTTTGAGATCTTACTGTGGTGAAATAGTCTTCGTTATGATGTTGTTTTAACAATCTTCACTGTACTTAGCTTTTTCATGAGCTTGCGGGTAGCGAGGACAACTTTCACAGGCTTGAATTTCTACTTATTGGAATCAGTTGCATTTTCTGTTCTAACGAAATATGATCCACTATCAATTACAACCGCGACTGAATGATGCATCGTGTCTTACAAAGAGTTGTTCAGTTTTGTCAGCCACGACTTCTACTGTTGTATCTCCTGTTATGCAGTCTGGCTGCAAATGTCGCTTTGACGACTGACTGTGACTAGGAAGTCGTCTCCTCGGTAAGTAAACAGGTCTGGAGAAACTATACTCCGTGGTCTGCTTAAAATCTCATATGACATTATGGGTTATGTTCGTTGCTTGTCTTGGGAGATATTGCTTGCACTACATTTTGACTTGACATGCCATTCCAGGTCAAAATAAAATATCTCTGGCTCTTCGCAGGTACTTTCAGGCCACAATTATATCTTTCGGCAGTTTAAATACTATTTGACATTATTGCAGGTACATCGCTTCTGTCTTATGGCCAACCCTGTGGTACAACAGTCTTCAATGTATGTATTGTTGCATAATTGTCTGTCTCGTTCTGTAGTTGAACAGTTGTATCATCAGTGACTCTAAGGATCTAGTATTTGGGAATGTTGTCTTAATGTTAAGCACTTGGTGGGTTTGATCTGCTCAAAAGTACCTGGTAAATACCAGATGTTTTATTGGTAACATTCTCCTCGCAATTCAGCTTCTTGTGTATGTATATCATCGGTGTCTGATCACTGTGTATTGTTACATCTTTGGTATAGATATGCTCGGCATACCGCTCGCATGAGAAAAAAACACTACGAAGCTCTTTCTCTATTTGAACATTTTTAAGTTCTCCACTCGTCAAGGTTCGTTAGGCGAACGCCACTGGTCTTCCATTCTGTAGAAGGGCTGTTTCTAATCAAGATTCGGATTTGCACACTGACATCTTCCGCGGCATCGTAGTACTTCAGGACTGATGGTTTTGTTAGGAGCTGCTTGATTTTTTTCCAGGGCTTCCTTATGATGATCCCTCCACATCAAATGCGCATCTGTATCTGTTTGTCTCCTTAATCGTTTTGCAACTTGAAAGGGACTTGGTTAATCTTGGAAAGGTATGTCACACACCCAGAAAATCCTCGAACAGCTTTTTCGTTATCAGGACGTGGCAAATCTATTATATATTGAATTTTCTCTAGATTTCTTTCAATCTTCCAGCGATGATCTGGTGTCCCATGCAGGAAATTGCTTTCATCTTGGGTTTATTTTCTTGGTCTTTGTTTATTTAAAACTGAAACTGCGCCTTTGGAACGGTTGTCCCGTCGTAAAATTTTAGCTAGGCGCTCGATGTCTTTACCTTTGGATTACACAATTCTGGAGCATGTCTTCAAACTCAAGACGTTACAATTTCAGCCTTAACCAATCCTGCTAGGAGAAATATTGACCATTCAATCTGACCACTGTTATCCAAAGGTATTGGTAGTTAATCTATAATCATCAGCTCATCATGATCCATGCACGCTCTCGCAGGTTTTATCCAGGGTATCCGGTTTCCTCCTGCTGTTAAAATCGGTGATCAGTTGTTTCGGTTATCAAACACTTCCTTGACCCAATGGTATTTAGGGAGCTGCGTTGAAAAATGGTGGATGTTGCAATCTAAGTGCGGATATGTTGGCGCTAGAAATTAGCAGCGCACTAGTTGATGCAACCTGATTCTGATGATTCTCCAGCAGCAAGATTACAGCGTTTTGAGCCATTTGGAAAAAGGCGCTATACAAATACTATTAATACTAGTACTATTAATACTATTAATATTAATATTATTAAAACAACACGAGATGACCGAATGTGCCAGTTGTGCCAAGTTTGTGTTGACAGCTATATATCCATTAAAATAATGTACCACACCATGAGGATTTTCTATTTGTCGAGTGTACGCAGGTCATCTAGGGCTTCTTCCATTGTAATTGACTCCCATGATCCAGGTATGTCAGGCAACTTCGCGTTGTACACATCCTTCAGCTGGCTTTGGTAGTTCGTCATAAACCACCTCCAATATGCGGACGCAGTGTTGGTGGGATCAGGAGCTATGTCCCATTCCTGCAGGAAGGTCTTATAGAGTATCCAATCGTGCCGAACAAATTCTTTCCCTGTAGTAGAACATTGCCCATACTCTCGGCATTTGAATCTACATGCACTACATCTGAAAGTACGGTTCTTATCCTGAACGGAGTAATTACAGGTATCATGAAGCAGCTTGCCAGTATCTACAGATCCTATTCCTCCAATACCCTTTGGTCTATGCTTTATGCATATGTGGGTTCTCTTAGCTGATTTATAATGTCCAGCTGTAGTGTCTGCACAGGGCTCCTTACAGAATGGACACTGTTCAGGACATCCCCAGATTTGGTCTAGAATTTGTTGTGGTGGTGGTGTTTCATCCCAATCTATAGAGTTTGCCGTCTCATTAGTAAAGGTCTCTATCAAGCTATCTTCCATTTTCTCCAGCTGTTCCAGAATGATCCTTTGCAGATTGCTAAAATCCACCACCTGCCGAGCATGAACATGCTTTAGGGTACTTACTGGTACTGCTATTTCTTCCTTGACTCTCTGACAAAAATTCTCAATCCATAGAGGCATTCTATTGCCTTTCTGTCCCTCGACCTCACCAGTTGCTTGTTCAACACTTTTGACAATACACCGTACGATATTGTGTATGTGGCTCGTGGTTAATTCTGCATACCTAGACATGCCACTTCCCGGTTGCTTCGAAAACATCTTCCCATTGGTGTACTGGGTGATCCAACTCAATGCAAACCCTTTGGCATCGCTAATGTAACACATGTAGTCCTTGAAGTTTTCCTTCCGAGCCAGATCATCCAACATCATTGTAATTAGGTAGTACTTGGTCATCTGGAAGTCTCTGATAACTTCATTAATGCATTTTCTTGGAATTTTCTTCTTCACTGCTTTCTGAATGAATTCTTTCAGTTGTGCGCATAAGAGGTCACCTGCCATGACTTCTTCGGTGCTCTGCTTCACCATATTCTTGAAAAGACTCCATGCGTTGTTCTTGAAGCCTTCTAGCTTTGCCTGAACGCCGTGTTTTTTGTTATACTCTATCTGCATGAAGCTGAATACCTGGACACAGTGACGGCTAACATGAACTGCTAGTTTAACTGTGTATAGAGGGAGAATTGTGAAAGTGCAGTTTTCTTCGGATTTATTTGCTTCCTGATTGTGAGTTTCAATTTTCTCCGCGAGTTTTTTTACGACCTCTATGGCATGTGTTTTATTGAATTTCGGGCCTTTTATAGACAGGTCTATCAAATAAGTGTTGATTTCGTTCAGGATGCTACCTGTCAGTGCCACTGTCGAATGCCTGGCGTTTAATTCACGTTCACTCGAGAACGGGTTACTCTTGTACCAGACTGGTTTCTTGAAACTGATATGTTTCTTTTCCACATCACGCACAGTAATGCTACCTACTAAGGACATCTGCTTGAGTGGAGATTTCAGCGGATGGTGACTTAGTTCATTTCTAAGATGGCTATTATGGGCATGAAATCTATGTTTAAGGATCTTCTCCATCACTTCATCCATTCTTAGTTCCTCATCTTTATGCTTTGTTGCAAGCTCGTGCACCATTGACATCCACATGGTATCAAATGTCTTTTCCAGTTCAGCATCTGTTACTTCTTGACCTTTTAGTTCGTCTGCCAGTTCAACTGCTTTTTTCATGATATCTACCTCATGCTGTGATCCCTTCTGCCTCTGCAGGATTTCAACTCGCCGTGCTTCTTTGATTGAGAGTAGATCTGTCTTGCCCTCGTTGTGTTGTTGTTCAACTGCAAAGCTTAGCTGTTTCAGCTTGGACTGCTGCCACTGGATAATTATATCCTTGAGGTTGCTAGTCTCGAAGTAATTCGCCAGACCATTCTGGATCTTCTCAGCCGTTTCATCTAGAAATATAGAGAGTTCGACAATGAGGGACTGAAAGGAAAGCTCTAAATCTTCGATACTTTCACACATCAGCAGCTTGATCTCAGCGCGGTCTAACCAATATTTCACACTGTTTTGCAAATCCCATTCTAAGGTGTAGTATTGGGATTGCAAGCTGTTGTAGGCTTTCATCTCGAGGCTGTTGCGAAAGCTGAAAACAAAGTCGTCAGCAAGGACGCCATTCCATAGATCAGTAATGCGAATGGACAGATCTGAAGCCGTCAGAAATGTTGTCTGTCCCTTTAAAATATCTCCCAAAAGGCTTGACCTGACATTATTCACCTTTTCACTGTAGCCAGGATTTGCAGGGGCCATTGGTGGGTTGCCATGCCACAGATCAGGGAAGTACCAGACATGCTTTTGACCATCAAAGTTGATAATCTGGGAGAAACTGTGAATGTTTGCTATGTTCTCACTCTGTGCCGCTTCTTTGGCCATATCATCCAAGCCCTCCTGTAGTTTCTGACATCCATGCATCATCAGTGTTTCTGCATTAGCTGCCGGGACATTATGATGAACAAATATACACGTTCTGTGGTCTTTGATGTTTTTCTTGACAAGATTCATCCTTAAGAAGGCGTGCACTACAATCTGCAGAATGTCCTTCAGTTCAGCTGTGTTTTCTCCTTTGATGTTAATCATGGTTACATCTCCCATACCAATTACGAGGGTTGCAAGCTCATTATCCTGCTCGTACTTAAGTCGTCCTAGTTCTGGTGCTCGGAGTCCCTCTGTATCCACAACAACCATGTAATCAAATGGCAGCTCAGCATTGTCATCCACTCGGATGAGTTGCATGTATGCTCCTCTTGTACATCTACCTGCACTGACGGCAAACTGCAGTCCAAACATGGTGTTCAGAAGTGTAGATTTCCCAGAGCTCTGAATACCTAAGACAGAGATAACAAAGAGCCTTTTCTCGCCAAGTATGTTTCCAAGCTTACTCAGCACTGCCCTCACCCATGAAATAGGGACACTTGATGCGTCTCCATCTACCAATTCCAACGGACTGCCCTTCATCAGCAGCTCTGCAGCTATTTCCGGCAGATACTCTACAACCTTCCTGGTGTCTTTTCCTATTTTGCCGCTCCCCTTCACAGCTTCGTAAATCTGTCCTAGTTCTCTGAAAAGGTTTTCTAGTCCTAGTGATGCACTGACAAGCTGGAGTTCTGCATCATCTACTTGTGATTTTAATTTCTGCATCTTTTCCTTCTGCTCTTTCTTCTTGGCCTCTTGAAACTGGGTCCATAGTGTGTGATACTGCTTGCGTAGGCCTGGCAAATTGTCTCTCGATATTGTATTTAGGAACATGTTCATCCACTTAAGGAAATACAAAGCAACATCAGTCCTCTTTTGCAAGGTTGACATAAAGTCCTTGATGAAAGAACTTAGTCCGTTGTTACATATTTGTACTTGCTTGTCACGCAGAATGATCATCTTCTGTTTGATTTTATTAGCTTCGTATTCTGATGATGGCTGTGATGCCTTTCCACTTGCTCTGTGTTGCTTCTTTAGCAGTTTGCAGTATTCAATCCATTCAGCACCTTGTAGTGGAAGTATGCGACCCTTACAGTCAACAATTGTTTTTCCTTTGATGTGGCTGAGAACATTGTCTGCAAGGACCTTACCTTCAACACAGTCTTCATCATCATACTCGTCTATGATGATTCCCTTTTTCTCTGCAATTCGAGCACACTCTTCCATCACCATACCAGAACACTTACACTCAGCAATGGCCTCTGACAGATTTTTTCTAGCGTCTGTCTTTAGCTCACTAGCATTCTTCTTACCTCCATGACGGGTGCTGGATTTGATGATGCGAACCCCTTTTTTTTTCAAAATGTTCTTTCCAACTGCCTCTAAACAGGTTTGACGTTCCTGTCTGCTCTGCTTGGTGTGTCCACTAATCAGAAAGAGGATGACTTTTGCACCAGTTTGCAATATCTCGCGGCATGTGTCGGTGTAGGGGGGTATTGCTAGGTCATGAGCAGTGACTATAACAAACACCACTGATGATATTTCTTGCAGAATCTGTATCTGTTTCTTCAATGACGAAGCATCTCCTCTCAGATTGAGAAGCGTTGATGTGCATGGTAGGTGTTCTTTTTCCTTACCTGCTGTTATGAACCAAGAACATTCCACTAGACCATCAGTCACCCTTCTGTCTACGGTACCATTGTTGCAATCATGGTGGGAAAAGGTGTCATGACTGTCATCCCTAATGATATCGTTAATTAGCTTGGACTTCGATAGTGGTGGTCTGCCTAATCTAACAAACGTAACCAATGGGAAAGGCCTATCCGTCATTGGCGTCTCTGTAACTTCCTTGTACTTGTTATGCCACTGTAGTGTTATCGTTCTGAGTGCCCATAGTGACATTACAACATTGTCTTCCGATCCCATGGGGTACAAAAAAGGGATGGCTAGTTTGCACACAAACAGCTTCTGAGCGAGTGTTTGTTTCAGAATGTTGTCGCAACATGAAAATATTGCCACAAGGACATCCAAAGTGTTAAGTTGTGTTGCATTATTTTCACTATCACTAGAGCTTTGATCATCCGAAGAGTAATCCCCACCATCATGTCTTTCACGTTCTTCTGATTCTGTCACCACTGCAATAAGATTGTCTCTTGCATTAAAATCAATCATAAGGAGTCTGTGTATAATCATCCAGGGGAGGTCAACCAGCGTGGGGTGCCCAATGACCTTTTTAATAACCATGGCATCCAAAAGGGATATCTTTGATGGATAGTACTTGTCTAAGCCAAGGGTTTTCAAGACATCTAAATAAGCTCCTTGTCCTTTTACTCCAGCTTTGCCCTCCTGAATTGGTCCTTTTTCTTTTGTTTGTCTGTCGTGTGTGGCCAATGCGTTTTGCAGATCCCCTAAATCAACTTTGCTTTCTTCGGCCACTGACATGTTTCCCTTGGCTAGTTCACCGGTGATAGTTATCAGCTTATCCCACTTAAAGGGTGCACGGGTGGCATAGCTGTTTAGGACCTTGTTCAGCTGTGGTGATATAACTTGTCTGAGGTCTTTAGTTATTTCAGAGAATTCATCTTCTGATGATTGTTTTTGTGTATCCAAGTGGCCAGAGGTCAGTAACGTATTGATAAGAAATGCCTCGAGCTGGATTATTCCTTTCACCTTGTGAGCGAGAAACCCCTTCCACAACACTTCAATATTCTGTACGAAATTCTGTAGCTTATCCATTGTGAGGAGTGTCTGAAACTTCTTAGTAGGCCAGTGGTAGTGAAGAGGCAACAAGGAAACGTTCAATAAGAACATTTTGTGGGACTCTCCAGATGACTGTAAATCCTTAAGAAGCTGACAAACACAAATTGCTAAGTCAACTGTTGCGCCTGCATTGATACTGTCACTTACCACCATGCTTCCCGCAGTATTACGTGCATGTTCTAATTGCAAAGTTGGTACGAACCTCTCCTTTACAGTTCTCATGAGATCAGGTATGCTTTCGACACCAGCCAGTATAGATGGAATGTCCATAGTTTTCGTGATCACCTCAGCCCAATTCATGATCTGTTGTCTTCCCGGGAACTCCCTGAATCCAATCGGTTTGACTAGCTTTCTTATCAAAAACCGTACCATGGCCACATCCTTGGGCTCAAACTGACTTTTCAGTTCCACGACCTTTCCCAAGAAGCTGCTTATGTCTTCTTCTGTGCAAAATTTGTCCTCCCAGTAATTGACTGTGCCCTCCGCCTGTTCCACCGTTTTTAGCACCTCTTGGAGATATTCAATGCACCTTTCTGGTAGTAATGGTTGGGAATTCCATGTTGCAATCTTGCCTATCAGCATGTCCATTGCATCAAGTTCTTTAATGAGATCTTGTCCTCGGTCACTGGATCCAATAATGCCATTCATCTTTTCCCAAACTGTTTTCAATGAAGATGCAAGTTCGTATGGTTTCTGCAAATCATCTTTGTGGTTGGGAATCACCTTCCAGATACCAACAAAGTCTACGGTCAATGACTTTCCTCTATCTATGAGAGCCCAGGTGCTATTGAATGCCACAAGACCCATCTTCCACAGCGGCAAGGCGTTTACCTCCTGAGGACCTCCATTCCTGGTAGTGTGCAAACTGGTATTTGCCATTTCTTCTTCTTCATAGTTAGAGTTGAAGCTACCATGACTTTTCATGTTATCAGCACTAATGGAGCCTCCCACACCAAATCCAACGCCAGAATAGCTGGCTGAAGCGTACGAACTGAGTGCATCTCGCAACATAGCCTTAGTTTGGTTAGCTTTGGACTTGGTCTTGCTTGAGTAAGTAGCTACAAATGTGTTCACCCCTCCGAAATGAAGAACCCCAACGTTGATGTGTGAACCATAGGACATGATGAACTCCTCACAACTTTTATACGCAAGTTCTGGGCTATTGCTGTCTACCAAAAGTCTGTCAATGGTTTTGAGCTCATGTAGAGCCTGTTGGGACAGTTTTAGGCTATGTAGATTCAACTCACAGGCAGCGGTTGGGACAACAGTGTATATTACTCGTGATTCAAAATGAGTCTGTTTGTGTGATTCGGACTCTTTTTCATCTTCCGTCTCGTGCTTTTTGGAAAACCCGGCCTCAGCTGTGAACAACCCATACCCGCCTTTAACACTAGCGGCAACACTGTATCCCATTGTAGTAAGAGAACGGTGAAACTGGTCGGATTGTGCTTTGGATGAGAAATGGTCAACGTCATCAACCTGTAGCATTACAGGGTTCATCAATGTTAAATCAGTTGGTGTACTCAGCACAATGCGTTTCACACAATCATCACTCAAGTATTTACGTACTGGAATACCCCTCAAAGCCAACCCTGCTGAAGCCTTTGCCAGAATCTCAGTTGCGCTATATACTTGACTGTGTTCAGCTAATTTGTCCAGATCCTGCAGGTCAGAGTTCATCTTGCTAATCATGTCATCAAGGCTTTTATCATCGTACTTTGCGACCCACTGTTCTTTGGAAACATTTATAAGTTGTCTCAGCTGATCCAGTTTGCTCTTGATCATTTCATCAGTAGGTGCTATATTGTTCTTTTTTAATTCGATAACATCTCCGAGGAGTTTTTTGGAGTCTTCTAGTTTTTGCCGATATTGTTTTTTGGCGTCTTCTAGTTTTTGCTCGTGTTGTTTCTGACGTTTGTCCAAGTAAGCTTCATGAGCCTTCTCACTAATACCAAACACATTTCTGAGTGCGTTTTCTTCCCAGTCATGCCTGACTGAATCCTGCAACTTCTTTAGGTCTTTTATATTTAGATTTTTAATCTGTTCCATTCGGGTTATCCCAAGTTTTGTCTTCAAGACATCTGTCCAGAATTCCCCATCTAAGCCTGCTTCGGTCAGTGTGTCAATAATATCTGACTTACCATCTTTTGCTGCCTGATTTGATGTTGGTTCACTTATGATCCCGAGTAATTTCCTCAAAGCTTTCTCCTCCCATCCGTGTCTTATATACTCCTTGAGAACGTTAAGGTCGGTTTCATCCAGGTACTGAAGTTGCGGTAGAAGAGTGATCTCTAGCTTGGCCTTCAGGATGCCTGTCCAGTACTCTGCATCAATACCAGCTTCACTCAAATGCTGAGCAAGCTCTGAGTTTGTGTCTGATGCGTTAGACGCCATGCTCTTTTCTGAAAGTATAATAAGGGTGTTCCACAATTAAAGGTAGATGACCCGATCACATTTTGGTAACACAGAATTATTTCAAACATACGGAGATTTTCATATCATATGAAAGCTCGTATTTTTCTCATCATCATACTGACATTTGACGGCCTAAATCGGTATAAATACGGAGAAATCGATGAAATAACGTCGAATTACCGCGAATTGTGGTAACCACCGATATAGTTTGTGTACTACTCAATGGGTACAGTTCACAGCATCTTGTGCGTCTAAAATAAGAACCATTAGAGCTATGCAACTCAAACTTTGGAACACGACTTTTTTAAGGATGACCTTTCATGTAGAATAAAAAGCTTCAAGTTGAAAATCGGAACATCTACCTTTAAGGGTGGTAGATTTTTTTTTTTAAATCTAATGTCGCATGCGCGCGTCACATCAGTGGTTTTTTTTTAATTTATAACATTATTACATTTATCTAGGTGATTTGCGAAAATCATTTTTTTCTTCTTCAAACTTCCACCATAGTTGGGAAAAATATATTCCATAGGACTACATTAACACACCAATAGCATTTTTCTTTCTTAAGTTATACTATATCATTTGCGAGGTCATTTTGCTAACTGAATTTAAATTTAAGGAACACATTTCTCAGATATATATTTAGATACGGTATTACGCGTATTGTTATTCATTCATTCATAAAAGGTTTATTAAAAACTGTTCTTGCAGCAAATACGAAGTAGCTGAATTACAACAATTTTACATATAAAAATACAATGATTAAAGGAAACAATATAATCTACTAAAATTAATTACATGAACCCAATCTTCACACTCACCAAATACCACTAAAACAACCAACACTCAAAAACATCCACACACCCCGCCCTCCCCCCCCCCCCCCCCCCCCCCCCCCCCCCCCCTACCATTCAGACCCGGCTCATTCATTCATTCATGACTGGTTAATTAACATTGATATAGCAATACATACAATAAAAACACATTATAGTTATAATATAAAAGACCATTAGATTATAAAATATTGCACATAGAATTTAAAACATCAAAAATTGAAAATCCCGAGCCCGCACACATCAAACAGTCATGCATACTCCAACTTCAAAACTCACTTAACGAAACACAACCCTCACAAATAATCATTACATTTACACCCTCTTTTAACTCATGAACACACACCGCAACCACCCCCCCCCCCCCTCCACCGCCCTCCTCAACTTCAAACTCACTTAACGAAACACAACCCTCACAAAAATTCAAAACATTTACACAACTTTTAACTCAAAGACACACACCGCAACCCCACCCTCCCCCACCCCCCCCCCCCCCCGGAAAAATTGCACAATAAGACACATAAGATGCATTTAAGTCACATGAGATTCGAAAGTGGAATTTCATCAGTGGCGTAGCTCAGGGGGGGGTGGGGGGGTGGGCAGGGGCAAATGCCCCCCCCCCCGACGAAAAACCCAATTTGTGCCCCCGCACCCCACCCCCTAAAAATAAAAATTAAATGGGGGTGAGAAAAAAAGGAAATATGAAAAAATGAGAAAAAAGACCGAGGTTATTAGCCAAATAGAAGGCAAAATTGTACATGTAGTACAATTACTGTGCGATTTTTTTTGACTGTGCGATTCTTTTTTTTGGGACTTTACGAAATTGTTTGACCCTCCCCCCCCCCCCCCCCCCCCCCCCCCCCCCCACACTTACGTGAAATTCACGAGGTAAGTTACTAAAAAACAACAATGGCAACCTTTTACGACATTTTTAGAAATCTTGCCCCCCCCCTGAAAAAAATCCTAGCTACGCCACTGAATTTCATTGTGGTCATTAAACAATTTGGTTATGTACAGCAGTGGACTGTTCTGGAAGCGAACAGTCCTACATTTTGGCAGGGCAAGTTTGTCCGAGTTTCGTAACTCTCTACCATGTATGGTGCCTCTCCTGGGTGGCACCCAACTGTTGAAATGCTCGGACTCGATAAGAGAGTTGAAGAAAATTTTTAAACATTTAAAATTTTCAAAACCACTTAATGTCCCTTTAAAGGCAATGATGAAGTGAAAATACTTCAAATTTGACATTAATTTTTATAATAATATTAATAATATAATAAAATGGTGCTTCTAAAGCGCCTCCCACTGAAGTCTCTAAGCGCTTAACAGATAACATAACAACACTTAAATAACATTACAATATACGAAAATACAATTATATGGAAACAGGGAAAATCAATCATCAAAAGCAATTGTGAATAAGTGTGTCTTTAGAGACGATTTGAAATGGCTAAGAGTTTTGCAGTTCTTGATGTGAAGCGGAAGTTGATTCAAAGTGCAGATGAAGCATGACGAAATGAACGATGACCATAAGTTAAAGTTGACACCAGTGGCGTAGCTCATGGGGGGGGGGGGGGGGGGGGGGGGGGGGGGGGGGGGGGGGGGGGGGGGGCATCCCCCCACCACCCTAAAAAAAAAAAGGTGAGAAAAAAAGGAAATAGGAAAAATTGAGAAAAAAGACGGAGGTTATTAGCCCAAATAGAAGGCAAAATTGTACATGTTAGCCCTTTGCTAATGTGGGTTTATAACGTATAAAGTAGGCAAGAACAAATCATATATCTTACAAGTTGGCGTCCATATTTACTTGTGTTTAAATACATATGCGCAAAGCGCAGATCAATTAGGCACTGATACATTACAGAGTATCTCATAAAACCTAATCCTGTAACATCTCCCTTTCTATATAAAAGTTGAAACTTTTGAGTAAAAAAAATAAAATAAACTAAAAAAAAAAATAAAGGAAGGAGATGTTATAGGGAGTAAACCCTTATATCTATAATGTATTATTAGATCACCAGATCTAGCGCTTTACATCACGCATGCGCAGTACTAAATACATTGAGTTAATAACATGTCATCTAACCTAAAAGTATGGTCTCTTCGAGTCCTCTTTATTTACGTGATAATACACAATACTAGATCGCGTAACAGTACATGTATATAGTACATTTACTATGCGATTTTTTGTGACTGAGCGATTTTTTTGTGGACTGTGAGAATTTTTTTGACCTCATCACATCTCGGCTGTCTCAACCAGGGCTGGCCAGAAGCTCGGCGCTCTTCGCAAGTTGCAAATAAATTGACGGCATCGGGCCAGATCTACTGTGTACAAATCACAAGTCCGTAGTGTAATGGAGTATGCTTCACTAGGCTGGTCTAGCGCTTCACCTACTATCCTAAGTCAGCATGACAACATCCAAAGAAAGGCACTCAAGATCAGTGGAGCTCATCTCAGCATCACAAGCCTACTTCACCGGCGATAGGTAGCAGCATCCACGGTCTTGTACAAAATGCACACCAACCACTGTCCACAATATTTAGCAGCACTGCTCCCCACGCCATATGTTCATCGTCGTGCTACGCGTTCAAGTGTTGCAATGCCAGATCATGCCCCTTTCACTGCCGCATGCCAGAACTTGCCTGCTTAGACAGAAGTTTTATCTATACAGCTGTTCCACTGTGGAACAGTCTTCCAGTCAATGTTGTTAGCAACATCCAAGGGGAAGGACTGCAATCTTTTAAATGTCGTGTTAACAGACACTTTCTCTCCAACTCTTCAGAGTATGTTGGCTAAGCTCTCTCGATGTATCAATGACCTCCAGATATTATTTTTCTTCTTATTTTTTTTGCTGTTATTCTCTATGTTTGGGTGTTTATCTTATTCCTGTCCCACGCCACTTTCATGGCTTTTTTACTAGCCCAATTGTGTTTACTTGTATTTTTGATTATTTTCTAAGTTGCAGTGAACTAATTGATTGGCCCACCATTGCTCTCTGTTGAGAGTTACCCGTTTGATTTGTAATCACTCAGTTCATTAATTTTGTTAATATCTATTGGGCTATTGTTCACATTTGCTCTTTATATACCAAAAAAAGCCTTGATATCATTAATACATCTTTCAAGTTTGGTGATCATTGAATGGTCAGAGTTTTTTCAAAATAACATAAACTTGCGTATCATCGGCATATATCATTTTTGAGATTCAATAAGATCTTCAAGTGGCGCGGTATACAAAGTAAAAGATAAAGGGCCGATGACCGATCTCTGAGGAACACCTTCAAGTGGTACACGAGGTTTAGATAGAGGTTTTTAAACGTGTTGTTGTGCTGCAAATGTCCAAATTAAGATTGTAACCAATGCATAATGGATGTGCGTTATTTGAGAGGTTAAAGGTAAACTTGGAGTCGAAGAGTTAAATGTTGATGGATTTTTTGTTGATAATGTCAAATAAAAATATCTCACCTTAGATGTCTAAGGTCATGATGAAGAGTAAAAGGTAATAGTGACCTTTTCATACAAACTTCATCGGCTTGTCGAGGTATTCCTGTTGGTATAAACATAAAATGTATATAGCTTTGTGAATCGTGAGCCCTTCAATGCAGACTTGGTGCTAAACACAACTTATCCCCACAGACACATACCCCCACCGCCCCCCCCACCCCCACCCGAACATACTCAACATCTGATCTGACACACACAAACAATATATTATTTATATGACATCACTTGAGGTCACAGGAGTCATAAAACCACCATAACCATGGTAAATCTAGTAAAATCCTGTAAAACCCGGGTAGTTTGATTCATTTCTAAAAACCCAATGCTCCCAATATTCTTAGTATATCAAGCTATTCATATACCCACATATCCCGGGCACATGTCTCATCTCTTTTCCCCGTATTAGAACATACGCTCATACTGAGTCACAATTTCCGCAATGTATTAATGGTATATTTAAATGCAGCAATGTAGTGTAAGTAGCAGAGACCATCTGAAATTCATGTAATTGTTGGAGGGGGGAGGTCAGAAACAGTTCGCACGGTCATACAAAATCTCACAGTCCAAAAAACAGCACATTCAACCAAACAAATGGCCAATCCACCAGGTTTTAAACAGTTATCTCTATAACATTTTCATTTCTTTATCAAAATCAGGCGAAAAATGGTCATTTTTAAATAGTTATTACGCATATAAACACAACATCTGGAAAGTGGGGTGGGGCACGAAGGGGAGCGGGGGCACTGTCAGGGGGAGCAACTTCCCCCCTTGCCCCCCCCCCCCCCCCGAGCTACGCCACTGGCTTAAATATTTACTCAACATTTTACAAAACGTTGTTCAAGTATGCAACCGCTCAACTGTAAAATTTGCCCAACACCGTTGGATAACATGTTTTCACCAACAGTTGTACATTTCTAGTTACTCTAAAGTTGGACAATTATATTCACTCAACAGTTGTTCAAGTATGCAACAGCTCAAATGTTGAGCATTTTTAACCATTTGTTGAGTGTTTTATTGTTTATTGGTTGTGGGCTTTTATTTAGTGATTTGTTGGGTATTTTAAACCTACACGAACATGGCGAAATAAGCTCATTACATGGACGACCACAGAGATTTAGACCGATCTATCACAACATCTTCTTGACAGACCAAGCTTCAAACATTCAAAACCGGACTCACAAAACTCCTGTCAGATGTCCATAAAGGCGATCAATCTGACAATTGCGCAAATAGCATTGAATAGCAACTTGACTGCTAGTATGACTTGTATTGCTAATGACTTGCAAAAATGCGCACTATCAAAATGTATCGTGTATATAGTTGCTATAATGATGCTAAATAGCGCGAATTTGAAAACATTTTAAAAATTGCAAAGAGGTGCTATTGTATAAGTTTTGAGATTAGCGCATATTAGCATCAAAGTAGCAAGTCGTTTATATAGTTGCTATTACGATGCTAAATAGCGCAAATATGAAACATTCTGAAAATTACAAAGAGGAGCTATTGTATAAGTTTTGAAATTAGCGCATAATTATTAGCATCAAAGTAGCAACAGTACTTTTTGTTGCAAATGACTTGCAAAAACGCGTATTTCCTATAAAAATACTTCGTTTATGTCCATGCTATTATAATGCTAAATACAAGAAAACATTTTGAAAATTGCAAAGAGGTGCTTTTGTATAATTTTTTTAATTAGCGCATATTAGCACCAAAATAACAACAGTACTTCTGGTTGCAAATTGTAGTGCTGCAGTTGCTATTAGCGCAATTATGCGTTCATGAAAAATGGCTTCACGTGTCTCGAGCTATTATGTTTCTTTGTTAGCACACCATGCTCGCTATTAGCGCAATTATGCGTTTATCAAAAATACTTATTATCTATCCTGTCCAAATTATGTTTCTTCGTTAGCACACCATGATCGCTATTAGCGCAATTATGCGTTTATCAAGAAAGGCTATTATCCTGTCCAAATATATGATGGGTCGTTCTTTAAATGCGACCAACGAAATTATGATGCGAAAAATATACTTCTAGTCCAGTAACCAGATCAGAGCCGCCCAATGATGGATCGATCTTTAAATGCGGTCCGAGGTACGTGCAGTGCCACTTTTCTGTTGTATGCGACATAACTTTAAAAGTATCCATTCGATTTTGTTGAATGAGGTATCAAACTGCGGAGAAGAAATTTGCTCATTTAATGTATATCTCAGATTTTTGGTACCGATTATATATTTTGAATTAGTCAACCTCTAAGCACCTGAGCAGGGACTTTATGTGCTAGGTGTATATGGTAAACAGTGTAACTCCTATCCCGCCCGTTTGTGTGGCGAAGTTTATGCGTCACCAAACGTACACTATGTCAAATAAAAAAGAAAAAGCATTCCGTACTTTGAAAGCAAAGTTGGCACAGTCTCCGATTCTGCATCTTCCAGACATTAACAGATCATTCATTCTACGAACTGATGCATCTGATGATGGGGTTGGAGCCGTATTTGTTGCAAGAGTTTGAGGGAGAAAAGTTCCCGGTAGCATATGCAAGTAGAAATCTATTAGCTGCGCAAAGGAACTATTCCGTGATGGAAAAGGAATGTTACGCCATAATTTGGGCGATTCAGAAATTTGAACCATATATCTACGGACGAAAATTTCAGCTGAGACCGATCATCAGCCATTGTTATGTATGCAACGATCAAAGGTAGCAAATGGGCGTATAATGCGTTGGTTATTATCACTGCAACCTTACCGTTTTCAGATGGTAGCGATCAAGGGTAAGGATAACGTTGGGGCTGATTATATGAGTAGGTCAACAAATGAGTAAGTATTCACAAATGTGTGTACATAAGTGTGAGCTTATTCGGAGTGCAGTGTGTGTGTGACATATTTTATATTTGAGGTGAAATAAATGTTAGGATAACATTCATCTTAGGGGGGAGTAAAATGTCATGAGTAAAATAAGTTTTTTCCCCCCAGAAATACTTTTGACCAATGAGGAACAAACCTTATTGATTTTCTAATGGATCAGGCAATGATCAGTGTTATGTCACAACACAACACTGGCATTGTTGGTATGATTCAGTGGTGCATAAAAAGCTATATTGATATTTAGATTAGCTGGACTTCTTCTGTGTGGGGAGAGTTTTTCTCTGTGCAGATGAATTTAAGACCTGGTAGGATACACATGTATGGTAAACAGTGTAACTCCTATTCCGCCCGTTTGTGTGGCGAAGTGTATGCGTCACCAAACGTACACTATCAGCGTGTTTTTACTGAAGAAAAAAAGCAGGCATATGACTGCTAACGGATTAAAATCTGTTGTCTTTTAATCCGTTAGCAGTCATATGCCTGCTTTTTTTCTTCAGTAAAAACACGCTGATAGTCAAATAGTTTATAAGTCGAGTCTACCTATATACAAGCCACCTTCCATGAGAGAAATACATTCCGCAGGGTAATTTTAGGCATTTTTCAGTTGAAGTCAAATCAGGACTTCTTATGTGCTGTGTATTGGAATTGCCAAGAATGTTATGCATGGAGCTGTAAATTGTGTGCTGTAACCAAAAAGAGGGAAGACAAAAAGGATAACTTAACAGCTTACGACATGGCGCAGTTTTATTTGAGTTTTCGTGTAAGTAAATATCTTTATTCTGAGTGTATAATAATATTATGATTAGATATTATTTTAAATAATATTTGGTGAAATTTAAGTCAATTTCAGTATCATATTATATACACCAAATTTTGTTTCTAGAAAATGATTAGTTATTAATTTTCGGCAGAGTGATGTTATTTAAAGCAAGAGATGAAACACTCTTGTATTGGTTAATTTAATGTTGTGTTGATAATGTATTTGAAACTAGTAAGATTTTGGCATCATATCCAAAACCGATTCATTTTGGAGTTCATCAACGTGATAGCATTTAGTATACATTATTCAATCTGATTATGGTATTGTTCATCATTAGGTTAAGCTCTTGCGAGTTGAGAAATATTCAAGTTTGTCAATGCGTTTATGATAAAAGGCCATGTGGATACATCAAAGAAATGGTTAATTTTACATTACAATGGACAGTAAATAATGTAGATATACAGACTATTCGTCAGTGGATTATATTATGCCAATGCATATAAATGTGAACATTTAGTTCAAGCGAACTGGTATTTGTGAATGTTCCCGTCTTGTAATTTATACAGCCGTTTTGGAGTTTTGGAGTTTTGGAGAGAGTTATATTTTCGAGTTTTGACATCGACGGCGACAACGTATTTTCCACGACACTGAGAACAACGAGAAACAACAATGGCCATATAATCAAGACATCGACGCAAGACAAGACGCAAGACAACTACAAGTCCGTGAGCTAAACAATAAACATTTTGATATCCTGATTTCAAGGGAAACACAGGTTGCCCACGACTACGATTGCCGGCTCGCGTTCATTAATTTTCTTGTACTGCAGTACTTGTTATATGTATACAATTGGTTGGGTTTGTTGGTGTTTTTTTCAATATTTAATAAATCTATGATATAATTTGATCAAAATAACATCTTGATTGTTGTGACCGTCTGAGTATCCATTGATTATTAGTCACTGTGTGGTAGGTTCTAAGGATATTATTTGTGTGAACCGTGGTATAAAGAGGATCCGAGGTCTTCTTTTGACAGCAGATTCACCGTTTTATTTACCAGATTACAATTTATTCAGATCCAGAGATCTCAGCTCGTGCAAACAGTTGCTCGTGCACAAGACGCCATCATGATGATTGAATGACGATTGCGTATCACGAAATAGGCTGTTTGGACAACAGTTACATGAAATTCACATGTGCGTTACTTGCATTAACTGTTGCGTGATTTTCCTCAATCCTCATGCAAAAGTTGCCGAAGTGGAATATTTTTGCGCAGCATATTTTAGCAACAGAAACAGTTTCAACCAACATTTTAAGGACATTGTTTTCGACGAATTGCTCAACGCTGGGGATGTTTTACTTTTATCGCCTAACTTTCTACATATTGAATGAATGTTAATCAACACGTCAACCAACGGATAATAAAAGTAATTTTAGCAACGTATTTTAAACAACCTTTTTGCAGTGCAGTGAAAAGTTAATTTACTAAGATTTTAGCAAAGCTTATTATCACTGAATTTTCCCTGAATTAATTGCAACATCCCAAGTTTGATATTTTGTGGGAACTAATAGTTGCTCCCCCTGACACATTTTTAATTTTACAAGCAATAATATGTAAGATGAAGTTTGTTTTACACATATGGATGCTTCACCAACTGTTATTGTGTATCCTAACCCCGGGTGCTGCGTCGAATTTTGTTCAATTCATTCAAACGTCGTCAAAGTGATGGTACATGTAGGTCTTATCTACAACTTTTTATTTGGATAAAGTTTGAAAATGTCTTACATATTTAGGCAAAAAATGTGGTAAACATTGATTGTTTGCATGATCTTTTTTGCACAACGATTTCCCCCCCCCCCCCCCCCCTCCCCTCCCCCTTCCCCCCACCCCCCCCCCACCCCCCCCCCCCCCCCCCCCCGTCTCCAGCTGCGTAGTCGTAATGCAAAAAGCCCGGGTAGACGAGGGTTAATGAGTGTGAGGTTTATTTATGCGGATATGACTTATACTGTTATTTCCTCATATAAGAATGCAAAAATTAAGACAAAGTAAATTAAAATTCATCATAAAGACAGCAATATACGTGCTTGGTTTAAGTTTATTAATGACGCATATATTTCTTGACACCGTTTACAATATACCGGGAAAGTGTTTTTTCCATGTTCCACTCATCAATAAGCACATTGGCTTTAGACCAGCTGCTGCAGCAGTTGTTTTTACATCTTTCAGTTCTAAATTTACTGAATCTATTTGGATAGTTATATCCAAATGTGAGTTAAGAATAGCGCTGTCATCAGCAAAGAGTGTGAACTCAAAATCATATGTTGCATACGGTATCACATCATTTACATATAATACGAATTGTATGGTCCCTGTAGAACATCCTGTGAAACACCCTGTGGCACACCACATACATTAGCCGCGTTCATTTGTCTTGTATACAAATAGTTTACAACACGTTTCATAAGGTCTGTCGGTTCGTGTAATTACCCCATCCCATCCTAACCCCTAATATATCAGCTTTCAAATAGTTCATTTATGATGATTTTGCAAATATTATGGATGACAACATATCATTTTTATTTTGAAATTAGGAGCCAATTCCCAGGGTCAACACTAATTTCGAAGTTCGTACAAATTACCGAAATATGCATGCTGAACCATGAATACGATTCAATAGTTGAGGTCTTGAGTATTTTTTCTAGATGACTCAAAATTATAGTAATTTTAGTAAACATGAACATTGTCGTTATTAAACCAAGTTCAAGATCTAATAACATCGCGCATACAACTTATCAAGCTTCTAGTCTTCACATTTGCAACTTGAAGGTTGAAATCATGTATACTTATATATAGAATTATCGCCAATTTTGCGCATGATGGTCAATTTATTAGTATCACAATTAAATGAAATAAATGTTTTGTTTGCATTAATAGAGTATGGTCATATCTCTCTCCTTACAATGAGTTGTATTGTTTTTTTGGTTTTCTGGGTGTTATGAGTGTTATGATCCATTATTCAATATTCTTAGATCACAAATTGAACTTTTATCATAGTATTAAACAGTGCTGGCTACATTAAATAACCAGCCGTGCAAGTGAAAATCTTTCAAAATAAGCAAACTTGGATGGAAGGGTTCCGTGACTACTTTTACGTAATCCCAGATATCTCCATAGTTACTTAACAAAATTAAACGCTGTTTTCTTCTAAATGTAGGAAACTAATTTGGACTCATTTTACCGTTTGAATTGTAAAATTCAGATACTTAATTAGGAAGTTATGATCGCCTAATGGTGCGTTGTAATTTTTTTTGAGACACCCTGTATAATATGTGTAGCATGCGCTTGCCTAATCATGATATCACCTATATGATTATGTTGTTATAATATGGATCGCATGATATGAGCATGCGCAGTGTGATAACTTTGAGTCAGAGCTAGTAAAACAATGCGTCCCAGAGTGTGTTATTATTAGGGCTAAAATACTATAATAGCAACATCCATCATGGTTGTCAGATGTGGGATACTGACAATGAACTACTCCTGCCTTAAGCTGTACGAGTCCTGTCGCCGTGGACGTCGTCTTTGACATGAAAACAAGGTAGAAATCATCTGTCACCTGGACGTAAAATATAAGCATTCTAAGAAAACGAACTTTCGTCAGTTTCTGTATCAGCGAGTTGCCGATTGGCGGAACGTCATGAAGACGAGCTATTGAAGCTCTAATTGCCTACGGCTGTAAATAGCGAAATGACTGAAAGTTTGTTGTGAAATAAAATCGGCGTATATGAAATCATAAACTGTAAGCTTCTATGAAATCCTAAACTGTATGATTAAAATCACATCATCCGAGAATGGACACTATAATAGTAAGTCCTTCAAGCGTGGACACCAGCTTTTAAACTGTGACGTTATTATAATATTTACCACAGGAATAAATCGAGTTGCCAGGAATAAATGTTTGCTGAGCCTTGAAACCACAAAATTGCAAGCAATGGACTGGAGCAAGTGACAGTACAGTGAATTATAACTTTTGATGATAAATAAAAAAGAGACTGTTGACATTATTAAGAATAAGATTCAATCGTCAGTGTGAGAAATCCCGGGTTGAACTATAGTTAGACATCAAGATGCCTTCAATGGATAAGATGCACGTCAGCCATCAATGCCTTCAACGGATGAGATGCAACATCAGCCATCAAGATGCCTTCAATGGATTAGATGCACGTTAGTCATCAAGATGCCTTCAATGGATGAGATGCATGTATTAGCCAGACATCAAGATGCCTTCGCGGATGAGATGCAGAGCTCTTTGGTCAACAGACTCTCTTGAAAATGTCAACAAAAGCCTACAAGTGGAGCAGAACTTCAATGTGAAATGGATCTGCCGGGGACTTACTGGTCGTTGCTGTCTGAATGCTGAGTGTTTTGATACAAAAACCTTGAATCGAATATGGATGGATGGACATAATAAATAAATAAAAATGTGTTACTAAATCACATAGGCCCTAGTAAAACATAGGCCCTGAGGAACATTAGTGAATGTTAATGTTGATTTAAAATAACCAAGTATGTTGCTGTGCTAAAAAGTGAAATATCTTCAGGTGATTTTCATAAAGACTGTAACAGTGTAACTCAGGACATTTGCAAAGGTCAAGAAGAACCTAGACTTTACAGATGAAATGACTTTAACGGAGATACACAGCGTACAATTACAATAACAATGGCAATATAATAAGCCATGTGATAAAGTTAAAATGTTTATGGACAATAAATGAACTGTTGGATCATAAAAATGCTTGGTAAAATCACTAATCTATAAAAAATAAAATAAAAAGGAAAGTTAGGGTGATGATTGGAAGTTAACCTTTTATACATAACTTTCATGTGTTTCAATGGCTAACAAAATGTTACCTTCAATAGTCTAGTCATTAACAAAAAACATTTGTTTTATAAAGAAGGAAAGATGTAGCATGATTGCCAAATCATGATATCACCTACATGTATAGGATTATGTTGTTATAATATGGATCGCATGATATGAGCATGCGCAGTGTGATAACTTTGAGAGTTACAACATGTCAGAGCTAGTAAAACAATGCGTCCCAGAGTGTGTTATTATTAGGGCTAAAATACCATAATAGCAACATCCAACAATATGTATTCCTATACATACATGTACCTCCACTAGGCGTGGCGCACCGATGGAGTAAAACAAATAGCCAATAAAGAATGATGGAGGCAACTAAGCAGCTTCCATTGTTCCGTCCAATGATGAAACCTCTCCAACAATAAAATCAGATATTTAAATCGCCTCAATTTCGTATATTTCCTTGTTTCCATAAAAGCCTAACATCAATGTGTTCCTCTTTCCATTGATACCATATTATTTGTAGCAATCACTTTTTTCAGTGCTCAGCCACTTGCTTGATATTGCTACATAAAACATATTATTCGATTTTCGTAGCACACGTCTTCGAAAAGTGAGGAGGGAGGCTTTTTTTTCTTGATTTTTTCTGTTCGAAATGACCATGCTATTTTCAATGGTAACCGACTGCTTAGATGATCATATTATGATATCGTTATATATTATGAAGGTCCAGTTGCCAACGATATACCCATTCCTTCATGTACACTTGTAATATAATATATTCAAATAAGCAAATAGCTAGTGTAGTTTAGGCTAACTAGTGCTGGAAGAGAGTGAGTCCCGCCAGAAAGTGTTGAGTCCCGGGCACAAAAATCACCTTCCCAAATCCCGCAAAAAACCGGTTTATTCTTAACAAAAAAACAAAAAAAATAAGCTTAAATAAATAAAAAGCAACCTTGTCGGCTAAATCACTATTATTTAATGCTAAGTGGAGATTCATTCGAAATAAATTTATTTAGTCAAATGTGCTAACTGTGCATTTCTCATACTATTATGCTCCCTAAAATGTGATTTTCTCCACGTATTCTCACTTCGTATCACCGACGTGAAAAGCTATCGGCCGCGCGTGACCACAACACAAATGTTACAATTCCGACAATATATGGCGCTATACATAATTGTTTAAAGATGGCGGCACGACCGATAAAAAGATAATTTATGTTTTGCGATCTCTCCAGGCTCAGATTTGTTGCCAGAATTCATGGAAATATGTAAATTTCACAAAATGGGAATGTAACATGTTTATTCTCGAAATACGAGCGGTATCAAACAGTTTTTGAAATCACAGGTGGCGCTAGATGCCAAGGCCATGTAAATCAATGACGTCTCCCAACGGTGCTGTGTACATGGTTTACGATAATGGTCCAAACACTTATCCTTGTGGGTAGCCTTCCAGAGGAGTATGAGGCTTAGAAATTTAGTCATTTACAGAGATATAAATGAGACCTACGAGTGACAAATGACAACATTTTAAAACAAATCTGAGCCTAATATACTTCTGGAATTTACCATGTACACATCACCGTTGGAAGATGTCATTGATTTACATGGCCTTGTCATCTAGCGCCACCTGTATAAAAAGTAAACATACTTATGAGACCATTTTTGCACCATAATGTTTTTAAGGACCAGTGATTACACTGACAACATTTCATCGATATAGCTCCTTCACTTCTGGGTGATTTCAAAAACTTTATGATACCCCCTTCGTACATTTCCATATTTTGGACTGAAAACTACCGTTTTACACTGTTTTATATAGGACTAAAAAAAATGCGGCGGCCAAAAGTGAAACTCATGTTCCAATTTATTAGGGTTTGATAGATATTTTTTGATAGATATTTGATAGGAACTCATCAAGAGACCAAAATCTATCAAAAAAACTATCAAATTTAATTTGATATGCTTTTGATAGACTCATGTTTTAATTAACTAGGGTTTGATAGAGATCTTTTTAATAGACTTTTGATAGACATTTGATATTTGAGCTGTTGCTCTATCAAAACCCTATCAAATTATTTGCTATACATCTGATAGAACGCTGGAGCTTGCTATATCAAAACTCTATCAAATGTTCTACCTGGTACTGCCACCGAGCTTTGGCATCTGCTCTATCAAAACCCTATCAAATTATTTGAAATACATTTGATAGAACGCTGGAGCTTGCTATATCAAAACTCTATCAAATTCTCTACCTGGTATGGTCACTAAGTTTTGGCATCTGCTATATCAAAACCCTATCAAATTATTTGATATACATTTGATAGTAGAACACTGGACCTTGCTATCAAATCACTATCAAATATTTTACCTGGTACAGCCAGCGAGTTTGGCATCTGCTCTATCAAAACCCTTTTTGATATAATACCTTCACGAACATATTTTTTTCCATCTAATCAGAAAATACAAAATCCATGTGGTTCAAAAAATCCCAATGTACATTTAATACAAATATGGGACCAATGTTTGGTTACAGTGAAAAGCCATACATTACAGCACATTCCTTGATGATCACGATCACGAACAGTTAAGTCTGAGTGTTGGTATGAGTTGCAGTTCTAAGTGAATCACCAAAAGCAGTCATTTTTATGTTTCTTTGAAAAGAGATGCGCCAGCCAAATTAACAATAACAAGTGTTGATTTATAAATGTACATGTAGAAAAGAAAGCTCTGTATTATCTAAGCTTAAGGTATTGTTTTAAAAAAAACTTGTCCGGCAGCGAAAAAGTTAAACCTCTAAAATTGTATTATGATGAATTCCCGTCGTATGCAGGCCTGCCTAGTCATGGTCATCATAAGTATCACAGACAGTTAGGTCCTTAGCCCTGGTCTCAGAAATTGCCAATGTCTTGTTTAGTGAGGACTTATTTCGTTGTATACATATGTATGGCAGTTACATTACAGCAAACCTACAAAATCCATGCTGAATGAATGAGTTGAGTATGTTCTTGCCCGGTATTGTGTTTTGTGCATGAAGTACATTAGCTCTGACATGCTGATGACAGCTATGATATGAAAGGATGAGTCGGCTTTGGATATTTTCATCAGTATTTTTCCACTGTTCTGAATAAAGTTTGCTTCAGATATATCATATTTAGTGTCCATCCAAATAATCTGTATAGCTGGTAAAATAGCTCAACCTATTTCAGTTTCCAAAAAAATATTGGGTTGAATTTGGATCGCCCTATATGTATATTCCCGCTACAGTAAACACCGACTTTATTCTTGTTTTCATTAGTATGCATGCGACTTTTGCTTGAAATATCGGTCCAATGGTCATGTGAAGGTGCAGTTCAATTCAACTATCGTGTGTATAGTTTGAAGTCATAAAATTCATGCCAAGCTTGAAATTGAACTTATTTGAAAAAATTGAAAAATGTTACCGGAAACAAATATTAAAAAAAAAAGGTTTCATTCTACTGGCCTAACAATTTTAACAAATTAAATGGCGCTTTGTTATAGCTAAATAATGTTCATTTGATAGGGTTTCTATAGTGATTTTATATACTTTTGATAGAAACAAAATCTGCAATTCTCATTAGGTCTCACGCTAAGAATCTCGAAGCCACCAATACTTCGCACATTTTAACCCATGGTTGCCGCCATTTTCGCCATTACCATGCTTAAGTGGACGCCCTCTATGATTTTCTTTTTTAATTGAGCTTGGTACACATATTTAAATTTTGTCCGTTTTCGTTATCCCGAAGTGCTTTGCGTCAATGGAACAAATATGCCGCAAATGTGAACTACTGCGCAATCGCGTAAATCAGTTGCAGACAATAATTCACAATGGCGATTTTCTTGTATACAATAGCCACCATTCGGACTAAAATTGTAGCTTTACGAGTAAGCCTCGACATATGGTCGTCAGCCAAAATATTTTCCTTAGAAATATACCTACATTTCTGTATGCGTGACTATTTCCTAAGTAATTTAGTTACAAGCATTTAAACGTCCGGAAAATGGACATATAATACGATCATTTATTTCGTACACAATAATCTCTTACACAGCCGCTAGAGTATCACTATTACGTGTTTACGAATGTGCATCGTGAACGCCAGTATTAACATGTGTCCGAGATTGCCTAAACATAACGCATGCCGGATTTTATGTTCAGGCCCGATTGGCTAATACACCTATCAGTTGTAAGACGCACTATACGACCCCCAGGAGAGGTGTGTCATGGGTGCGTTGCTTACCACCACATTCTTGACGGAGGATACGTCAGTGGCGGCCTTTTGTCCGTCACGAAATTGACAAAGGGTGCGGTGCGTCAATGTCCGTTACTTTACATCGGTGCGTCACAGTGTACATCATTTTTACGAACAACAAAATACGAAATTTATAATTAAAATATATGCCATACTATACCACCAACCAGGCTTTACTTCACGGCAAATATCGCTTTTCCGGTATACTGCATGTTTCTAAAATGCCTGAAATCACTCGATCGCCGTGCAAGTGTGCAAGAGTTTGGCAAACGGAAAAAAATCCAAGGAACCGACAGTAGACCGAGAACCTTTCTTTGTGAGAGTACTCCCACATATAATATAGGAGATCAGCATTGCGCTATACCACGCAAGCGCAGAACAGTCAAACCACAGGAGAGGTGGGAGGACAGGCCCGTTCACTAGGATCATGTACGAACAAATTATCGCCAACGGGGTGCGTCTTATGGTCCGACAGAATCAACCAATGGTGCGTCACAAAATTGACTGAGGGTGCGTATATTGTATTACAAAGCTCCGTCACTTTTTGATACAGAGTGCGTCATGGTACATGAGAAGTTGACGCACCTCGGTAAAGTGAAGCACCATTCCCGGGGGTCGTATAGTACGTCATACAACTGATAGGTGTATAAATCGCATAAAAAAACAGGTTTGGTGTCGCGGCGTCTCCTATCCCGCGGTATTCTTGCTTTTACGTCCCATGTTTTACCCATATTTATCTGTAAGAATTTCCAGAGCTAAATAGCTGTACGTGCAGCCCATGTACGTTTCAAATGACTTACAAACAAACCTAGCATAAAACACAATTTAATAATAGTCAACATTTCTATAAAAATAAATATACTCCAAAAAGGTTCAAGATCTAACATAAGAGTTTAATCAGAATCAGGGTGGTGTTAATTGACACCTCCCTGATTTAATCTTTGATTTTTAAAACTCATCGACTCTAATGTCATTTAGAGCAAAACATTCATTCATTTCCATTCAATAATCGTGATTTAGCCGACAAGTTGTTTATTAAATAAGCTTATTATATTTTTATAATTTGATGAATGAAATTATGGGTAATATCAGAATTAAATGTTTATAGACATTTCGGAAATCCCGGGTCCCGTAAAAAAAAAAAACGGGTCCAGGAATTTCTCGAAAATTCCAGCCCAAATGACCTTCACATTGAAATCGCAAGGATTTTTTTTTTCGCTGCTGATTTTTGAATTTAAAGGTAGATGACCCGATCACATTTTCATAGCACAGATTTTTCTCGAACATATGGAGATTTTCATATCATATGAAAGATCATATTTTTCTGGTTAACATACTGATATTTGACGGTCCAAATCAGTATGAATTACCGCGAAAAGTGGTTACCACCAATATAGTGTGTGTACAACTCAATGGGCACATTTCACGGCATCTTGTGCGTCTAAAATAAGAACCATTTGAGGATGACCTTTCATATCGAATAGAAAACTTCAAGTCGAAAATCGGAACATCTACCTTTAAGCAAAAAAGGACGGATTCAATAAAATGTTCCCACGGGAATGTGCCCCAGTTTGAATTTTGTGGATATGATTTCAGATTTTGAGCTATGTAGGTCTAAGGTCGGTGTAAACTAACCAACTAACCGGCAATTTAGCCTAAAAATGGGGGCCACCATAAAATGTGTTCCGATTTATTTTTTTGAATATGATTTTACATATTGAATCACGTATCAAGTCTGTGTAGCTAACCGGTCAAACACGCCAAAAAAAAAAATCCCGGCAATTTAGACTCAAAAATGGCGGGCACCATAAAATGTGTCCCTATTGTATTTGTTGAATATGATTTTACATTTTGAGCACCGTTTAAAATGTGTAGCTATCCGGTCAAACGGCAACACATTTGACGGAACAAATAACGGTCGCATTGAAATCGGAAGACGACAAAATTGCCGGCAATTTAGCCTAAAAATGAGGGACACCATAAAATAAGTCCCCATTTGATTTTTTTGATATGATTTCACATATTGAATGCATAAAGTTTGTCGGACAGCTTAAAATGCGTTAATTTTTGGATATGATTTCACATTTTGAGCTAAATATAAAGTCTGTGTAGCTAACCGGTCAAACCGCAAAACATTTGACGGAGAAAAAAAATGCCGGCAATTTAGCATAACAAATTTGGCGGACACCATACAATTTGTCCCGATTTGATTTTTTGGATTTGATTTCACATATTGAGCTACATATAAAGTCTGTGTAGCTAGCCTGTCAAACCGCAATACATTTGATGGAGAATAAAATTGCTGGCAATTTAGCCTAACAAATAACGGACACTATAAGAGACAAGAGGAAAGAAAAGAGGAAAGACAAGAGGAAAGACAAGAGGAAAGAAAAGAGGAAAGAAAAGAGGAAAGAAAAGAGGAAAGAAAAGAGGAAAGAAAAGAAGAAAGAAAATAGGAAAGAAAAGAGGAAAGAAAAGAGGAAAGAAAAGAGGAAAGAAAAGAGGAAAGAAAATAGGAAAGAAAAGAGGAAAGAAAAGAGGAAAGAAAAGAGGAAAGAAAAGAGGAAAGAAAAGAGGAAAGAAAAGAGGAAAGAAAAGAGGAAAGAAAAGAGGAAAGAAAAGAGGAAAGAAAAGAGGAAAGAAAAGAGGAAAGAAAAGAGGAAAGAAAAGAGGAAAGAAAAGAGGAAAGAAAAGAGGAAAGAAAGGAGGAAAGAGAGGAGGAAAGAAAAGAGGAAAGAAAAGAGGAAAGAAAATAGGAAAGAAAAGAGGAAAGAAAAGAGGAAAGAAAAGAGGAAAGAAAATAGGAAAGAAAAGAGGAAAGAAAAGAGGAAAGGAAAGAAAAGAGGAAAGAAAAGAGGAAAGAACAGAGAAAAGAACAGAGAAAAGAAAAGAGGAAAGAAAAGAGGAAAGAAAAGAGGAAAGAAAAGAGGAAAGAAAAGAGGAAAGAAAAGAGGAAAGAAAAGAGGAAAGAAAAGAGGAAAGAAAAGAGGAAAGAAAAGAGGAAAGAAAAGAGGAAAGAAAAGAGGAAAGAAAAGAGGGAAAAAAGAGGAAAGAAAAGAGGAAAGAAAAGAGGAAAGAAAAGAAGAAAGAAAAGAGGAAAGAAAAGAGGAAAGAAAAGAGAAAAGAAAAGAGAAAAGAAAAGAGGAAAGAAAAGAGGAAAGAAAAGAGGAAAGAAAAGAGGAAAGAAAAGAGGAAAGAAAAGAGGAAAGAAAAGAGGAAAGAAAAGAGGAAAGAAAAGTAGAAAGAAAAGAGGAAAGGAAGGAAAACAGAGGAACCTATAACATTTGAAAAAGGAAGATGATGAGTTGATGATGTGATAAATAAATGATAAAATGACCAAACAAGGTGAGTAACCACAGGAGCCCGCAATTTAACAATAACAATTTAATGTAACCAAAAATAACCTCAGCAGACGGGGACACGAACGGCCGTAACTGTTGAATTTCCGTTGGTGTTAATGTAAAAATGGATTTTAATGTTGGCACTAAATGATTTCATCCTAAAACCGCTGGAGTTGGACAACCAAATGATATCAATTTTCGAATCATTTGTTTATAATTTAATTCGTTGTTAACCGTTTGTTTGTCCTTCGTTAATTCGTGAAAGAGCCCATATTCAACATCGTCTGTAAAACGAGCAGCATATCGCCCGCCCTCACTGTTGTTGCAACGTTTGACCAATATCACACCGTCCGGCGTCCGGCGTCCGCAGGATATTGCTATATCGTCAGTAGGCGTCGAGGTTAGAGTTAAAGATTTTGACGCGCTCGCTGTATCATCGCTTTGACGCTTTCTTGTCGTCATCGATCGTATACTTTTATTTCGCTTTCATAAAACTGAAGATAAATCAACATTTTGACTATCATTCGGGTAAATACACCCATTTCTGGGGAATTAAAAGGTTTCATATATTTTAAATTTTAAGGCGTCAGTCGAGGGAATCGAAACAAAATTATTATACAAATAGTATGAGAAATATCATTCTAAAAGCCCATCTCAAACCAAAATAAGTTATAGCCAGAACTGAGCATATAGAAAATAATTCACGCGCTACGCGCGCATGTTTTCAGGAAACAGGCAGCCCAGCACTAAAGTCATTCGGGTGGGTGTAGGGATAACACTTATTCGGGGGAATGAATAGGTTAAAACCTATAATGTATTCATTCAAATTTCAACGCGTCAATCGAGGGAATCGAAGCGTCTAAAAATAGTATGAAAAGTCATGGTCCCGGTCATGGTTGGAAAATAAATAAATAACTGAACCTAAAGCGTAAAAGCTTTATTTTGCTATACGGGTTAACAATTTATAAAAATGTATTTATAAAAGCTTCCATTCGCCGCTTCCATTCGCCGCGAAGCAGTTTATCTACATAACATTGTTAGAAAATGTCATCAGTATATACACAACTTCTTTCTCGCATATAACGAAATAGGCCTACATGTAGCTGTCTAATTTTGATAAAAAGCCAATATTGATTGGAAATGAAGTGATGGCTTTTCAACCAAAATTCGGTCAAAAATACACACCAAATCGCACCAATTGGGTTCGAAATATGAAAACAATTGAACCCTGAGGAGGGCACATGCCCCCTCAGACTCCCCCTGTTTCGCACCGCGCTGCTTCGCACATCACTAAGGGGCGACGTCAAAACTCGACCGCCCGTTGACTGCCGGTTACGGGCGGTTCCGCCCGGTTCTTTCAGGTCAAATGTTTTACTGGTATATGAATATTCGCGCATGCAACACTGAACAACCGCCGGTTGACTTAATGCTGTAATCTGACCAACTTACACTATCAATCTGTTACTTTGCGGTCATAATAGCTCTCTCTATAATCGTTCTATAAAAAAACAACATTCATAGACTTTCGGTATTGATTTTAAAGTTAATTGAGCTATAAACAGATTGAAAAAGCCAACCCCAGCGAAAATCAATAGCTGTATTGTACTGGTTGTCAACTGTGATTTTTAAGTCTTAAAAGAGCCCATTACTTCAAGATGTTATTGCTCACGTGTGTGACGAGGCACTTTCAACCGGTCGTGTTCACCAGAGTGTTACTATTTGACCTCATTATGTGTGTATATTATAACAGACGACACGTTTTGTGAGAACCGAACGGAACCGGCCGTAACCGGCGGTTGCCGGGCGGTCGAGTTTTGACGTGATCCCTAACAAAAATGCATTTACAATTTATTTTAAGTTTTGGACGGCCAATAGCCCCCCCACCCCCCTTATCAAAAACCCTGGCGCCGCCCCTGGGCCCTGAATGCCCCCCCCCCCCCCCCCCCAGAACATAACACACTTCATTGAACAGACGGTAAAGTTTTATTTTGCGTGCAAAATAGTGGTGAGCACATATTGATTGAGACAACCCCACATTCTCAAGGAAGTGGCTGCGCACTGGAACAAGTGACTGCTACAAATGTGGTATCATCGGAAGGGAAAGTACTTCAGCTTTCAATTGATATGTAAAACAATATGAGTATCTCAAAATATTCAAAACAATTGTCCGCTGAAACAAATTCTGAACTGTTTAACTTTTTGAGGAGTTTATATAGAAAATTAGAATTAATATTCACTGTTCCTTACCTTACTGTTAACGATTCCTTTCTGCTATACAGTCTCCCAAGGGATAAAATTATACAGAAAATATCATAAATTTACACGTGGTCTGCTAAACACAGGATATACTCTTCTCTGATGTCTACAGTGTTAAGGTTTGGTCCGAAATCTTTCACAGTAAATAATGCCGGGCTGGATATATATGATTGCTGGATAAAACACAAATTAAAATGCAATAACTAATGATAGATATATCATTGTGAATGTATACCAATATCATTATACAAATACATGTATACCAAGGTTCAGGTTCATTATCAGCACTGTTATCAAAAAGGGACTTTTCATAGATCTTCTATCTATGGATCATTCAAAGTTCCCGGTAGTCTTCTACAATGCAGTCGCAAAAGCACTTGGGCCGATGTGTTACCTAAAAGTGACAAAATCAATAGGAAAATGTTGCAATTCAATAGATTTGGTGTTTAAATATCATAACATAATAAAGGATTATTCTCTACCACAATCAAAAAAGGAAGACAAAAACACAACATCTCTTTGATTTGTCCTCTCTCATAAGCCTACATAATAATACAAACCAATCATTTCAATTACAAATTGTTATTGTTAAAAAACCGGTGAAACTTGCCCAATTAATGTTATGACCTCTTTGTTTAAATGCGCATAACTTTAAAATAAAAGCATTTATAACCCCCCAACTAAAATTGCTTTTGGTAATCAAAAATATTATGTATGCATTAGGCCAAACAAAGAATGTGAACGGTTAACGACGTCTACGCGCTGAGGCCTAATTCTTTTTTCTTTTTTTTACAAACAATTTTTTTTTTAAAAGGCTCTGTAAGCTTGGATTAGCAAAAAAATCCCATACCTCATACCCTTTTTTCTAAAAACAAAAAAACAAAAACCGCACAGCACTTAGCTTTTGGGCAAAATGTTTCTGAGACAAACCTTCTTGCGAATGCAAAATTTGCCTTTTGTGACACTCCTGTTTTTATGTTTGTTACGCTTTTCGGGGAGAATGGAGAGCATTCTAATTTAAATTAACCATCACCAAATGTGGTTGTTTGGGTGTTGTTTGGCCCATGTGTGGCATCATTCCTTCTATTGTTTATTGTGGCATTTGTCCAGGTGTATTCTTTATGGTGTAGTAAACTTGTTATGTGACACTAGCCAATCACACACCCTCTATTCACTTGTGTTTTTTTTTCTGTTGCCCGATGCATGTCCCATTGTTGGCTGGGATCATCAGTAACAGTCGGTTAAATAACATCCCGCCCATCCCTTTGTGCTTGCTTCTGGTGATGGGGGAGGTCGCCAGGTGCGGTAACCCTCATGTGCTATGTTAGTGATTGGTCCTGTATGGAACTTTGTCCTATCGTATCCTTTCCTACTTTTGTTGCGTTGTGGTCACTTGTGAAGCGGAGGTCGGACTTGGGCATTTTCTGCGTGCGGTGGCTATATGGTCAACTCTCATGAAAATAGTGAAAATGAGATTTCAGAAGTTAAAAAAAAAATTGTCTCCAATTTTATTTATTACACTATTTTTTAATAGTAGACATGTAAACACAAAATTGTAGTTACGAAAGCATACTTCTACCAATTACAGCGAACAAAATGCAATGTAATTTTGTAAATTGCAAGTATTATGAATCGCCCACCCCCTCCCCCCCCCCACACTGCCTAATTACACACAAATCAATTCTATCCCATAGAAAACCATTTTTAGTGCAACTTTGTTGTTGTTATGCGCGGTCATTGTAATCGCCATGACTTTAAAAGTATCCATTCGATTTTGTTGAATGAGGTATCAAACTGCGGAGAAGAAATTTGCTAATTTAGTGAATATCTCGGATTGTTTATCTGTTTTGAATTAGCAACATCAAATCAACTTTTGTACTAGGTGTATAGTGATCGCGGTATACTTCGTGAAGGAGTAGCTGGATGTGGCTGGATGATGGGCAGATGTCTGGAGGGTCCCCGGATCGAATCCCGGCCAGTCCCTGGCAATATAGTTGGCGGTTAAAAACTTCGTTAGTGATTAAAGCAACACAATATATGTTTTGGCAGTGTATTCGTATAAATATAAACCCCTCTTAAATTGAAGTATGCATTTATGTGTGACACATATTATTGCTTACATTTATTTACAGTCACAAAAAAAAAAGAACAAACACTTTCCCCGTTATGTGCTGCAGCAATATTTGTGGTATTTTGCACTTTAGCACATGTCGCCTCGGTCTATCTCGCCGGCCGCTGACGGCGGCTGATAAATGCGCACGGCTTGTTATTTGCGAGCGCGTGACCCCCTGGCCGAGTGGACTAAGACACGGTCGTCCATGTTGGAGGACCCGGGATCGAATCCCGTCGTCGGCAAGTCCGTTTTTCCCGCTAAATTTCGCCCATTTCCATCCCAAAAGTGTTAGGGTTAAGATCAGGTTATTTCACACATAACTCTCAATCATTGTATATTATTAGATTCAGAAGGATCATCGACTGTAGTTATTGTAGGATATAGCGATGCATTCGATTCCATTTTCAAGTTTCCAAATTATTTATTTCATGGTTAAATAATGAATATAAAGGGTTCAACAAAAGAAAGTATACAACTTTGTTTATGTCATTTTGAGTAGCATTCAATTGTTTTTTGACCAAATAGATAGGCTAGATACGCATCTTTTAGGCATAATTGTATACCAAATTTGCCCCCTAACAACAAAGATAAACCATGATTAGCACCATTTAAAGAAAATTGGTCACTTTTCAAAAGTCACATTTTCAACGCACGCAAGCCGTGAGAAAATGCTGTGCATGACACCTTGAATAGCCGGGAATGAAATGGATATTGATCACACAGTGGGGATGCGTTGGGTTGTGCCTGAGCGAGCGGGCTGTTCGATTATGAACAGGTAACATGTGGTCTTTTCTTCCCGCGTAGTGTATTAAAAATGTGACTTTTGAAAAGTGACTAATTTTCTTTAAATGGTGCTAACCATGGTTTATCTTTGTTGTTAGAGGGAAAATTTGGTATCAAATTATGCCTAAAAGATTCATCAAAATGACTATCTAGCCTGTTTGGTCAAAAAATAATTCAATGTTACTCAAAATGACATAAACAAAGTTGTATACTTTCTTTTGTTGAACCCTTTATTAATCAATACGTGTATTGGAAATGTGGAAACAAGACTGATTATAAATGGTTAAATAATAGTAAAGCGTCTCTAACTGTGTACAACAAAATATTTGTAGCCAAACTGGAATACTGCAAGTCAAAAGCATGAAAGCTTATTCGTTCTGTTAACACAAATGTGCATCATGGATCACATATTGCCAATCACAGTTCATGTGAGAGAATCAAATCCTTTAATTTATCGGATAGAGGCAAACATAGACACTGAGATAGATAGATCAGACATAGATAAAATTAACCATTGCAATCAAAAATGACGCTACCCGCCGTGAGTTCAAACAAGGGACAATATGAGAGCAGGAAACGAAAAATACTTGATTACAATTAAAATGTCTGATTACGTTATGTTTTGAATTCATTGTTTATGCAGCACAGGTTTGTTGATCTTGCTGTGTGTATTTTCAAACTTTATTGTATGTTTATTACTACTTGAAAACAGTGGCGGCACTAGGGTGGGTGCAAGGGGGCATTCCACCCCCCCCCCCCCCCAAAAAAAAAGAAAGAAATGTTGTTCACCCCCCCCCCCCCCACTTTGCACCCAAAAATATTTCAATTTAGTTAAAATTAGAAAAAATAGACAATTCTAGCATAAAAAGCAATTCTTTTCCGCACTGTGCGCACATTTTCGTACTAAATTAGGTTAAATTAAATAAAATGTTGACAATTTTAGCAAGCTCGCATTTTCATTCCAAATTAGTTAGTATTAGACCAAATTTGACAATTTTAGCGCAAAATGGCACAACAAATGTGTGCGCATCATTTTTGTCATTCCCCCCACCCCCTTAAAAATTGTGTTGCCCCCTCCCCCTTTTGCCCCAACAATTATGAGGCTGGTGCCGACACTGCTTGAAAATACATGTATATTAAATAGAGACATATTCATGAACTAAAATGTAACAGTTGATTAGTATCGTCATATATGAATAGTTGAATGTAAAATGTTTAAATAGTTTTTGTTTTATCATATACATTTGCCAGGGTTTCCTTATGCTAATGGAGAATGTGCATACATTACCCACTTTTAATTCAACCAATCCCAATGAGACCTAAAGGTAGTTATAATGTAAAATATTAACATTTAAACAGGTTTAAGGTGCACATGTCCCATGTCATTGCTATCATTGATTAATCAGTATTTGGCTGTAATCTTTACATAATATAACAGAAAATCTACAGATAAGCTTGATCAACATCGAGCACGAACAATCTGGCTTGTGCCCAATTTTTATTTTTATTTGATGTCTGTACAAGCGTCAAGATAATTAAACAACCCCTCATATGCTGTTTTGTTTTGTCGAATTTTCCCGAGTCTATCCAAAGAAATGCCTGTTTAACCCAAACAAAACCAGATCAAAGTTGTGCAAATTGTTTGAAAGAAATCGTCCATGTATTACATTTTTGTTATGTTTAAGAATAGCACACAATTTAATTTTTTTGGTCAACTTTAATCAAGTACATTTTTGATAGGACAAAGCGAAAGATACCAAACAAACGAACAAACAGATGTGCGGCACCGTTGAACAATTTGCGCCCCCCCCCCCCACCCCCACTAACACCCCCCCCCCCTTCCCCACGACAACTAATCCCCCCTTTCCGTAAGCCCTTCCCCCGAAAGTACACCCAAAGCCCCCCCCCCGAACAGAACCACCCCCCCCCCCCCGCAAATAAGAAATGATGCACTCACCCCCCCCCCCCCCCCCCATGTTATGCGCCGCCCCGATATGACTTAATACCGAACGTCGCCCTAGTAGGATTTGCAGCCCCGCCACTAAACCAAAAAAAGTATTTTAATTACATGCGTTTATGTGTTTATTTTATTGAGAAACGGTATACATTGTTCTCGGTAGCTCAGCGTTAGAGCGTCCGCTTTGATATCAGGAAGATCCGGGTTCGACTCTGATGAGCACCGACTTTTTCATACCTAATCTACCGTAGATATTCGATATATAGACATAAAAGTCAACAGAGCCCAGTGATTATGTAGTGAGCGCCCTCTCTTGATAGTAGTGTACACGTTTGTTGAACAAACACGAAATACGGAGATTTGCACCAGTTGTTGACATAATTATATAAATGGGACTCCAAATTCTCATGTGGAAATCAGCTTAGTTGGTAAGGCACTGGACTTTGAATCAAACATATACAAAAAAAACACCGAATCGTAAGTTCGATTCCCAGTAAATTCATTTTGGTCTTCTCATTGTCGTCATGATTTATCATACGGTACTTTGTTTTGTCCTTTTAATATGATAATTTCCTTTGTCTTTTTGTGCGTGTTTTTTTGTGGGGTGGGGTGTTTGTGTATGTTGGGTTTTGTTATAGTTTTAATTTTCAATTTTTGATGTATTTTGTTTGATTTGGGGACGGTGGTGATGTAACTCTTTTTGAGGCTTTCTTTCATTCTTTCCACTATGTTCCTTCCTTATGATCAATTTTAATCCGAGACACACACATAGATTCAACAACAAAATACCGTCACCGATTTAAAAGTCACTGATTTAATCTTTCATCTGGGAAAATCTAGAACACGTTTCAACAAATACTTTTCATTTAAGCGGTATGTATTCGTGGTTCTGGTAGCGGCATGGTGTACATGGTGTATAGGTGTACAAGTCACAAGTATGAAAATAGTCTCACTCACTGAATACAACGTCATACTCTACCACACATCACCATGTTAACAACGGAATAATATCTCATAATCCTCATTTGCATTGATTACTATGCCTATCGTTGTTGTTCAAGTGAAGCGTTCTATAGATATGGAATCCACTTCACTCATCTGCTCATGCGTGCCCGTAACACAAAGGCTCTCGTTCTCCAAGTATTCGTTGTATATCAATTTTTAATGCACAACCTTCAATACACTTGTTACTGTTCAAAAAACATGTACTATGACTGAGCTGTACATAGTTGGGATAGTTAAAAGAGTACCTCGTATTTTTAATCAAAGGTCATGGGTTTGAGTCCTACCACAGTTTTCTAATTATGAACTATGAACGAACCCCTTTTCTAAAACAAGGGAAAACACCAACAAATCAAATCGATATTTGCATTAATACGTCGTAGCGCGAGAATAATGTTTGAACGTGACCTAATAAATAATAAATGAAGAAATGAAGTAATTAATGTGTATTTAGGGCTATTTATAATTAATTGATTGATAAATTATTAAATAAACAACAACAATTAAGAAAATAAATACAAAATAAATAAATAACGTTAATTAAATAAAATGAATATAAGTGAAAACCGCGAACAAATATGACAAACGTATAACGGAATAGATTTGTATTTACGTTAAACCCTAACAGAGCTCGTCCCTGACCCGACCGATATACGTACATGTATAAAACACAAGGAATATAAACCGCCACAAAGATTCGAACCTACGGCCTGCTGATTGCGAGTCTTAATCTCTACCAGCTGAGCTATTTCAACTTTCCTGATATCCTCAGCGTTTTATACCCAAATATAGTTATCATTCAACTATCGGGTTTTGCAACATTGGGTTGTTGTCTGATTTATTAGAGACTTAATTGTAAAAGGTTCCAACAGTTCTGACAGGTTTAGACAATATTACTTTACATTATTAGCTTTCAGTGTGGGTGTGTTGTACATTTTAAATAAAATATACGTATCCAAATTCCACCCAAATGACTCATTTTAGGTCGAATAACTCGATAGTTCACCACTAGTTCATTATTGATTGAAACGATAGTCGCTTCAATGAGTAGTCATGGCCGAGCGGTTAAGGCTTTAGACCAGGCCTTCTCAAATGGTGGCGCGCGCGCCACTTGTGGCGCATTGCATCAGTCCGAGTGGCGCACGGAAGGATGCATGGATATTTAAAATTTAAAAAAATTAAAAATTAAAATTAAAATTAAAAAAGAAGAAGAAATATATCCCCAACTTCAACCAGATCGCAAGAAGCATGAAGAGCCACTTCAGCCACTAAATGCAGTGAGGTAAGGCATGATTAGTCATAGTAGGCCTATTGATTATCACTACATTTGGTACCCTTTTTGTACATTTTACCATCAACATCTCTTTATTTCTTGTACTATATATTGCATGCAAATATAGCTCTCCTTAGCTCTCCTTAGCCTCTTCAAACGGGGAAATGCATGAGCTTCCAGGGGATTTCGCCCCCTGGACCTAAGGCGGACCCCAGCCGTTTGTCGCTCCGCTCGCAGGGATAGTGGCGCTTCTAGATCATTAACATCTCAAAAGTGGTGCTTCACAAAATCTAATTGAGAAGGCCTGCTTTAGACTATAAATCTATTGGATTCTCCCCGCCTCGGTTCGAATCTGCTGAAAGCGATTTAGTGTCTGTGTATTGGAAAATTGCGTGTAATTTTACTCCACACATTTTCATATGAATGTAATCGTCTTCCTCCAGAGTATCTTACTACATTATTTCCAAGATGTTTCACATTTTAATGTCGGGAACCTTATAGGCCTACATGTAACCTTTGACAATTTTACATTCCAATAAATGTGTTATTTCTTCATTGGGAGAAATTTGCTATGAAACACGAATGATGTGTGGTAATTGTACCGATTTGTCGAAAGGAAGGAAATACTGTTTTTATATTAGAACTGTATTGTTATATCCATTATCCTTTTTATTATCCGGAGTTCATGGGTTTTCATGGTAAAACACAGTTCTTATTTAAGCCCATGAGACTAGACCATGACAAAATGAGAAGGGTTTGAAAAAAGCCGCTCCTAAACTAATTAGTAGGCACTAAGCGCAGCACAGCCCACCGGAGTGTGTGTCTTCCGCAAGAAATCGTGCATGATTTACTTTCACAGTGAACGCTTTTTGTGTGCGTTAGAACGACTGACTGTACATGTAAATCCCTAGATCGAATGTACAGTCGAAGAAATTACATCAATAGAACCCACTTCACTCATGCGTGCCTGTAACAAAAGGTTCTCGTTTCTGTAGTATGCGTTGTTCAGATCAATTTAATGCACGACCTGCAATGCAAGTGTTACTGTTCAAAAATGACCTATACAATTGGCGGGTTATTTAAACGAGTATCCGTCATCATGTGTGTTGTTCACAGATTTAGATATCTGTGGTATTGTTCTTTTTTGAAAACAGACTTTAGTTCCCGCACATATGACCGACACATGGATAGCCGCTATTGCCAGTATTCACATCACATTATCTCAATCAATAACATTGGATAGATTACACATACAAAAAGCGAGTCATGTGACTTATATATGTCCAAGGCATCAGGGTTGAACCACTCCCAAATAATTGGGATAGCCCAAAGGTGTGATATTGGGGTTTTCGGTCACAAGGAGGACAAAGAGAACATCCAATTGTACCTGAGTGTCCAATTATCTTATCCGATTTCGTATCGAATAATTTTGAAATTCCATGCTCTGTTTCCTATAATTGTATTGCTATTACATGAATGTAGCTCCTTATCTACTTGTAATAAAACAATAATAGGCCTAATAACCAAGGCCCCGACTAATAAAAATAAATAAAAATAACAAAACAAAAATGTTTTAACAAAATAGAGAAATTGGGGACACAGGGAGAAAAATAAGAAGAAAAAGGGGAGAAACAGACAGAGAAGAAAAATGACTGTACTGAGTATCGAACTCATGATAAAGAGAGAATGTTCTAAAGTCCAGTGCCCTACCAACTGAGGTAATTTTCACACGACAATCGCGAGATCCATTTATATCATTATGTCAACAACTGGTGCAAATCTCCGTATTTGTTCAACAAACGTATACATTACTATCAAGAGAGGGCGCTCACTACATAATCACTGGGCTCTGTTGACTTTTATGTCTATATATCGAATATCTACGGTATTTGCGTTATAAAACTTTTTTGTCTAATATTTTATTTATTTTTGATCTGTTGGTTTTAATATAACTGTGGTTAAGCTCAAATGATGCGGCAAAATTTGTCTAATTTACGGACAGATCAACATTGCCGTAAAAGAGTGACAAGCCGACTTTTACTTCCGCATACGCGTACGATCCTCACTCACTCAATGTGTTCATACCAGCCTATTTGTGACATGTTTTACCGAAACCAGACGGAATTGGGCAGAGGATCAAACTGAGAAATAGCCCAAAACATAATTGGGGTGAATTTTGGGGAATTTAAGTTTCTGGTAAATAATTAATCTTCGGAGTGTTTATAACATTATTGTGAAAGATTCAGATCAAAAAATCATCCTAAATGTATGTTTCAGTGATTTAAAGGGCAATATAAACATGTAAAACCATGGTCCAAAGTAAGTTTTGAGTTTTCATAAAGACCGTAAAAGACAAACTTGAAAATGATGTAACTCCGCTTTGGGATGAAATCAAATTGAAAAAAGAGAGGTACCGTTGTAAAGCTGAAGACCTCTACTTTAATAATCTATTACTAACTCAATCTCAAGTCTATTAGAAAAGACACGACTAGAGAGACTAGGAAAGTATACAGGAAACATATCAAATCTGTGTGCTCGGAATCTTTAAAGAAATTCTATTCCTACATCAAAAGCCTCAAAGTCGACACAATTGGTATCCCAACGTTAAAGAAAGATGGTAGGCTATACTCAGATAACGACATAAAAGCCAGCATATTGAACGAACAATTCAGCTCGGTGTTCACACATGAAAATACCCAGCTACCATCTGAACCTGAGTCAGCAATCCCTCCTATGCAGGATATAATATCATATATCAGGAAGATGTCTTGAAATTATTGCAAAACCTCGACCTACACAAATCCACCGGCCCAGATGATATCCCTGCCAAAATCTTAAAATTGGCAGCCGAGGAACTTGCCCTAGCTCTTACCAAACTTTTTCAGCTTTCGCTGGACACTGGTGATCTACCTGACTCATGGCTACAAGCAAACATCACACCCTTATTTAAAAAGGGGGATAGGACTCAAGCCTCAAATTACCGTCTAGTCTCCCTCACATCCATATGTTGCAAGACCCTCGAACACATCATTCACTCAAATGTCATGAAACACTTCACCAAACATAATATTCTAACAGACAAACAACACGGTTTTCGCCAAGGGCACTCCTGCGAAACTCAACTACACAAGACCTGGCAAAGTCTCTCGACAGTAAATCCCAGGTTGTCATGGCCATAATGGACTTTTCAAAGGCTTTTGATGTTGTTCCGCACAATCGTCTCCTCTTAAAACTGAAACGTCATGGTGTCCAAACCAAAATACATGCCTGGATTAGTGCGTTTCTAAAGCACCGTACTCAGAGGGTTCTCGTTAGCGGCGAACAATCCTCTTGGTGCGACGTTATTTCTGGGGTACCCCAGGGTACGGTGCTTGGACCGCTACTTTTCTTGGCATACAATAATGATCTTCCTGACGGTATCCAATCTTCAGTACGATTATTTGCTGATGATTGTGTAATCTACCGTGAAATAAAAAAATGATTTTGATGCCCAAATCCCACAGGAAGACTTAAACACACTGGAGAGGTGGGAAAAGACCTGGCTGATGAAGTTCAATACATCAAAATGCTTCATCATGAAATTTGACCCATGCCAGATCTACCAAATCCCACACATACACACTGGGAGAAAATATTCTAGCCGAAACCAAAAACCATCCATACTTAGGAGTCAACATAAATAACAAACTAAACTGGAACCAACACATTCAGGAGATCACAGCTAAAGCAAACCGAACACTTGGTTTCATCAAAAGAAACTTGCACTCATGCAATAAATCCACCAAGGAGGTGGCGTACAGATCACTGGTACGTCCAAAACTTGAATACTCTGCTGCTGTTTGGGACCCTTACACAAAAAAGAACATACGCAAGCTCGAAACAGTACAAAAAAGGGCCGCCCGGTTCATCACCAACGACTACAAAACACGTACTCCGGGCTGCGCAACCCAAATGGTCAAAGATCTCAAGCTAGACCCCCTAAACATCAGGAGAAATACCAGACGCCTCTGCATTTTCCACCAAGCGAGACTCGGCAACCTGTCACTGCCCATTGATGACCTCCTGCAGCCTGCCCAACGACAATCACGACATTCTCATCAGCTGGCATACTCCACAATCTCAACAAACAAAGACTGCTACAAACACTCTTTCACACCTAGAACTATCCAAGACTGGAACGCGCTACCGGAAAAAAACAGCCACCTTAACCTCGACCGTAACATTCAAAAAAGCAGTAATAGCCCATCTACATCAAGCACAAGAAAACCAAGATTAAGCAAAACAATACGCATGCGCAAATCATACCCTGACCGGATGACTCCACATGGAGTGTTGGCCAGTACAACAATCAAGTATCAAGTATCAAGTGCCCAATTGTGACTGGTTTCGGTAGAACACGTCACATTTTCGAAAACGCTTAGTGTATTATGTTTTCTTCCAAATGTATCTTTAGGTTTTCATAATTATTTTACCATTCACTTAATTATTTTAATTAAAATCAATCATTTTCTGTCGCACATAAAATTGAGATTTTCTGACGTCATGGGAAATCCCCTGCGGAATCCCCCTTAAACAAACATACATATTCATGTTTCTTTACGAAAATTTTGATCTGCCGTAAATTATTTTGCCGCATCATTTGAGCTTAACCACAGTTATATTAAAACCAACAGATCAAAAATAAATAAAATACAAGACAAAAAAGCAAATAGATTAGGTATGAACAAAATCGGTGATCATTTACAGGGTCGAACCCGGGTCCTCCTGATATCAAAGCGTGCGCTCTAACGCTGAGCTACCAAGAACAATGTCTATCTTTGCTCAATAAAATAAACAGATAAACGCATGTAATTAAAATACCAATCCCGTTCTACCGTTCATTTATCTATATACTATTTTTCGGTCTTTCGCTTTATTAGATAGTTCAATAATAATTTTACACTCGCGTCCCTCTTCAACTGAAAAAGCGTGGTAATTGCGCCTCTAATACACGAGCTAATTAGATTGTTCAATGCCCGTTTTTTCCCATTTTCAGACATGCGCAGAAAGGATCACATGTGAAAATCCGAAATGTTGAATTTCTTTTACTCGGGTAGCTACTGTTCGGACACAAATTGTGGTTTTCGGAATGAGTGATGACATATGGTCTTCACCCAAAATGTTTTCTTCAGGGATATAGCTACATTTCTGTTTATGCGGCTGTTTGTTATTCTTAAAGAACGCATAGTAACAAGCATTTATACGGGACTATACGTCCAACAAATAAAAATATTTTACGACATTTTTTAAATGTAAACAAAAACTCTTACGCAGATCTTAAAATGACACTTTCACATTAATAACATAGATGAACGCGGAGTTCGCTAACGATAAAGAAACTGCATGGCGGTACCATACCAACCGTTCCTATATTGTCTGCGCGATTGTTGCTGCGCGACCGCGTTTTACATGGTGCACGCGATTTGGCGCACACGTAATGACGCAGACAAAGTGTGTACGCGTTTGTGGCGCAAATTGTACATTGTGAACGGGGCATGCAATGAAAGCAGGCAGTCCGTACGGTTGCTCCGCGGTGCATACCGGACAGTACAATAAAATGTAACGAGAGCAAGACACAAACAAAACATTAATCATAAAGCCAAGACCTTTATTTTATTAAAGAAACTGGGAGCAAGGCGCAGACCGTATCCAGGATAACAGGTATTAAAGTGACTGAAGTGGCTGAAGGAAAATACATTTGATGGAGTCACTCATGCAGTTGTAACCCCATGGCTGGTCATAAAGCTATGGGATGGTGGATCAGGGTCGACCCCCACCCTAACACACACCCCTCCCCCACACACACCCCTTTCATTTTCTTTGTGCGACTTATTATACAGCGGTGCGGCTTACTGTATATGATGAGGTCTGAATCTTAATTTTAGGTGCTGCGGCTTATTCGCCGTGCGGCTTATAGCACGTAAATTACGGGATTGTCACATCATACCATAAGGTCTAAGCCTCCCTCCCCCGCACTTCCCTTACTTGATAATATGGATATAGAAAGGCGGCCTTACTAAGGCCACATGGGTATCTGGATAAACGGAACGTTCGGTATTGCCCCATCATAAGCCTCCTCCCTCCTCCTTACTTGATAATCTGGATATAAGGGCACATAGGCATCTGGATTAACGGAACGTGTAGTACATTATCATGATTATTATATAGAGTGTCTGGATTAGTAAGGGCACCAGTGGTATCTGGATTACAAGGTTCACTATGAAACGCAGATAGTCTCAAATAACATGGATATACTATGCGCAGGTGTGCCACCTGTGATAACTGGATTTTAAGGGTGTATTAGGTAGTATCTCGGGAGGCCTTATTTAGAACACAACAAACATGACAAAGGGACTACATACGTTTAGGTCCTATGCCTATTGGAGGAATAATGTATTTAAGTAAATAGGCCAAACAAAACCCGGATGGCACACATAGTGTTTAAGTACAAGCATGGAACGGTACAAGTGATCTTGATGATAGACTCCGCCGACCATAAAACTAAACGACCGACTATAAAACTATAGAACCCATACGGTATGTAACGCTCAAAACGTAGGCCTATTACCTGGATACAGTATGTGCATGGGCAGCCTATTACCGGGATACAGTATGTGCATGGGCAGTGGCGGCACCAGCATCAACATTTTAAAGGAGAAAAACGGGTTGACGGGGCAATAAAAGAATCGGTGGAGACTTTTTAAAGCTAATTTTAAGTTACTTTCAGTTTTGACATTAAAATACAACTTTTGTATTATTTGGGGTACAAAATGGGTAGGGACATGAGCTGACAGGGGGTAACTGGGGGAGGTGATATTAAGGCAATCCAGATACTCTGAATATTTTAAGTATTCCTACACCTGCATAACCATTCAGGTGTCCTTATTAATCCACGTAGGCCCTAATAGCCGCATAGAGTTATCACGGGTGCCCTTAATATTCGATTCAAGATAAACCACTGAGTCCATTATGGAGGTCCTATAATATTGGATCACTAATAAACAATCTTGATTATTAAAGTACATGGGGTGGTACCTGAATAATCAAGGGCACATGTGTTATTATACATGCATGGCATACATGGATTTATTAAGGGCACATGGTATATTTCAATTATTAAGGGCACTGTGGTACCAATGTCAGTATTAAGGGCACCTAGGTTACATGGAGTATCAACGACATACCCTTGTTGTTTGACAATACCCTCATCTTTATACGTTTTGATGTGACTAACCACCCGCTATTAGCTTCGGCACCTATACCTGCGCTTTCCATTATAAACTGGATATAATACGGGCACATTGGTATGGAAAATTATGCCGGCAAATGCGGTACCTGGGTTATTAAGGCCATCTGTGAGGGGTAGGGCCTAGGCCTATGGGCAACCGGTGTATTAAGAACACGTGGAATACTTGGATTAGGAACATGGGTATCTGGATTAATTAAGAGCCCATTGGGCCTAGGCGCATGGTGTATTAAGGGTACTATGTCACTTACATTATATCAAGGGCACTTTAGGTACCGGAATAAGGACATACTCTTGATATTTATATAAACATTTATAACGCTTTGATATTACTCAACTCTGCCTATTGTGATATGACTAATTACTGCCCGCTATTTTGGGCACCCGCGATTAATTCAAGTTACTTGAATGATAAAGTAAGGGCACCTGGGTATCTCGATATAACAGCACACTGCAGTACCTGGATTATGTGGTATCCGGTGACATTAAGGGCACCTGTGGTAACTAGATTAGGGGTAGGGCTTAGGCCTATGGGGTCCCTGGATATAATGGGACAACGGGTACCTGCATTTCAGGTCACATGGGAGGCCTACATATAGATATCTGGAAAGACAAAGGTAGGCCTACCTACTTTAATTCATTCATTCATTCATAAAAGGTTTATTAAAAAAGGCCATAGCAGTCATGAACTGAATTGCGGCCAGTATACAATATTACAACAATATCATTATCAACAATTTCAAAAATATACACAAAATATAAGCAAATAGACAAAAATATACATTAAATACACCATACTATATGCACAAAGTAACCACGTCAAATTAAGAACCACAGAAATGCAATCTAAATTAAAAATATTGCACGTGAGATATTAAAAAGCATTTAATTTTAGGGTAAATGACATATTGGAGATAAAATGCACTGCTACTACTCAAGACCCTTGCTATTCCATAGATCAGTCATGTATACCATCGGGCTGTTTTTGTAACGAGTTGTATTGCACTTTTGGGTTGACAGTTTGTTAGCACCACGCAGATTTCTCTTATGTACACTAGCACGGGTAGGTGGAATCCAACCACTGAATTTTTCGGATTTCATTAGTGAGTTAAAAAAATTCAAGCAAAGTTGCTTCCTTCTAGTATAAAAATTATTTAAACCACATACATCAAGAGCCTCATCATAAGTTGTGTACTGCTTGCCCATGATGATCTTGCAAGCTCTTCTCTGGATTCGTTCCAAAGCGGCACATTCGTCGGATTTAAGACCAGGGTGCCATACAGGGGCGGCATATTCTGCCAAAGGTCTGACAAAGCCAGAGAAGATGGTGACAAGATCATCACGGGGTAAGTTAAAGTGTTTGAGTAATTTTAGCATATACAGTCTCCCATTAGCCTTCTTCAACATTTCTGACACTTGGATGTCCCATTTGAGATTGGAACTAATTTGAACACCAAGAATCTTGGCAGAATCAACAACCTGGAGGGGTACATCAGCTATGGTAAGGGAACGTTCCTCTTGTGAGTTTTTCAAGAAAGATACATTCATAGTGGCACATTTTTTTGGATTCAAACGCATATGATTAAGATCAGCCCATTCCTGAAAATTGTCCAAATGTTCTTGCAGCACCGACGTTTGTAACCTGGATCTAGGCTCAATTAGAGTGAGGTCATCGACATATTTCAGAGTGACAAAGGGAGTGTTAATGGCTGCGTCATTAACAATAGCGACAAAACCGAGAGGACCGACGCGAGTACCCTGCGGTACACCACCATTTAATTTCTTCCAGTCACTGGTGTGTCCACGATATCGCACGCACTGCTCTCTGCCGTCTAGAAAGCTGGAGATCCAAGTTACAACAGACGGGCGCACTCCTAGGGAAATAAACTTAGTCATGAGAATGTTATGATCTACTAGGTCAAATGCCTTACTGAAATCAGTAATTACAAGGGTACTGAGATGACCAGGTTTGTTGGCATTCATATGTAGCGTGTCCATGAGTTTGATGAGATAGTGCGTGGTTGAAACACCCTTTTGGTTTCCATACTGATTTGGGTCAACGACGCTCTCCATGTCTTCCTGGAGCCATTTTGCCATGAAGCCTTCTGCTACTTTTGCGAAGTGATCAGTGAGCGATACAGGTCTTAATTTGTCCCATGAGGCAGGCTTACTCTTAGGAATTGGTACAACGACAGCTTTCTTCCTTTCTTAAGGCACATGTATACCTGGATTATCAAAAGCACCTGCGATATTCGGATTATTTAGGGCCCGTCTGGATTATGTATACATGTAGGACATGTTCTTGATATTGTATCCAATTTTCTTACGCTTTGTTTACTTACCTCCCCGTGAAATCTTCTAGCGGGTCCGCGCAAAGCGCGGATGCCCGCTAGTAAATATAATAAAAGGAAATTCACAGTTACGTAGTTCCCAAGTTGGAAAACGTTTCCCTCAAAAAGAGTTTCCACCCTAATATACGAGGGTCATTCAATAAGTTCTACCTCCTCCTAAACATCGCTAATATTAATGTCAACCTCATGACATTTGTCATGATTATAGCTCCGAACCATAGCTACAAATGTGTAGTAAATGATAATTGATATCTGTTTTACTTTTGTTATGACGCGGTCAAAGCCAGAGAGAGATGTTGGACAACGGACACAGAAAATTACCTTAAAAATATACACATGTTTTCGGGTGTTTTTTCGTAATGTATGGTTAGATATAAGAGCATGATTTAGATATTCAAAATGGAAATGAATGAATGATATCTGAATATATTACAGCATTATCATGTATAGATAAGATTGTAAACAATATTAACTATTGTAGGCTTGCAAATAGTGTACTATCAACTCAAATGTATTGCTATGCCTTTGGCATACCAGAATACTGCCATTAGTCAAATTTTCGTTGTTACAACTTAGCCACAATGATGTCTCGAATGTTAGATCTTTACCATAATAGTCACTTTATGAGTTTTACTTATGTTCAACCTTCAGAATAGTCAATCAGGTAGTCAATGATAGAAAATTTTCGCTTTGACAGATTTAAATCCCTCCATTTAGTTCGATATATTAAAGATCGCTTAGTTATCATGAAAGTAAAATATGACTTTCACAGGGTTCTCTAGGGGAGGGGTAAGCTGAATGGTTGTCCTGACCTGGGTCTGGCTAATCAGACGGCATATTTTGTCCGAACCAATCTGTCAACTTTATTGTTTATAGTCTGTTAACATGGTTAAAGAGATATCTGACATTTAGAACGGTTATAATTGACCGATAGGTATGTTTTGCCTCATACAATAGGCCAATAGAAGAGCACTTCGGCGATATTTTGCTGTTTTTCATCCGTTTTTGTCACACTAAATCGAGGTTTGGTTCTCACTGCATGTCCGGAAAAGCACAACCAGTACTCAGATCAATTTACATTGGATTTGTAGCTGAGGTTCCAAGCTACAATCGTGTGATATTTGATAAGACTGGCTCATATAATAATAAAGTTATGAGGTAGGAGGTAGAACTTATTGAATGACCCTCGTACTTAGCCTGTAGTCCGCAAACACTGAGATATAATTAAAATTGAATGCGATCGCGCATGATAAACAAATAGACGAAATGCCATTGGTTCCAAACACTCTTAAGTCCTGGAATAAGAATGATGCTGTTTAAGAGGAAAAGTTTAAGGTTTTTCTACAACGACTGACTACTTCCATTAAACCTTTCTGGTTTATACCGGCGTGCGGTGGCGTTAAACTAAATTGTTCAATATTCATTAATTTTTCTCGGTTTTATGAGGTATTACACTTTAAGAACGTTTTAGGGAAATTAGGGCCGCGTTAGCTCGGTTTAAGAACCGCGACTGGTTTCACACACGAACTGCATCACTCATAAACTAAATCAGTTTAGGTAACTTATCCACGTGCATCTGGTCAACGTGACATCATGGCGGACGAATGGGTTAAATATCAATTGGCAAGTTGGAACCTATCATCAGAGCTGACAGCGATATTTGAAGGTAAGATTTTATTATACGTTTTGCAATTACACAAATCAACTGCCAGGTAGGCCTAAATGATGTTTGCTGAGCGATTTTCGCCGGGGATTTTCGGTAAATTTTTGGATGGATGGTCATGACTCGCCGGATGCATCATGATATTGATAAGCTTATAATGCATGCGAGACTCAAACATCATTTAGGCCTACCTGGCAGTTGATTTGTGTAATTGCAAAACGTATATTATAATCTTACCTTCAAATATCGCTGTCAGCTCTGATGATAGGTTCCAACTTGCCAATAACCCTGGACTACTACGTTGATTCCATAAACAATAACAGTATAAAGCCTATACAGTTACTGGTTAATAACTGTTGATTCCATAAACAATAACAGTATAAAGCGTTATACTAAATCCTATACAGTTATTGGTTAAACGTGTTAAGCAACCAAGTTAGTTAACTGTTAAACTTTTAGTTGGTTAGAGCGTTTTAAACAATAATTGGTTAAAAAGTTTAAAACAATAATTGATTAAGAGTTAAACTGACCGAAAATAAACGGTCGTTAACCAATAATTAGAAGGGAGGAATAACGAAACTACCAGAGTTTAAGGTTGTTTAAGGTTGTTTAACCCATTTCGATCTCGCCAAGATAAGAGTGAAATTGTGCTCTCTCTCTCTCTTAAAATGTCTTTTATGTACTTAAATGGTCACGTCATAAAATCGATTTAAGAATAATAGTTGCTAAAACCCTATTTTATCTAAATACACGAAAATTGTGTAATTTCGCTGCTTAAGACAGCTGTTTGGCATATCAATGTAGACACTACTTTGACACATTATATTTTCGATAGCGACGAATTTGTAAAATGCCGAAGGGAAATGCTCTGCTTGTAGATGTCATAGATTGGTTTCAATAAGTTTGCAAGACAGGTCCTATTATAAGGAGTATTTCAAGACCTTAATCTTAATAAAAGACTTTGATTTCACCTCAAGATCACTCTTGAAACCGACGGTCTAAAATCCGCGGGAGTTTAACTCGGTGTTAGTACCCAAAGTGCGCAGTTCGAAATTGCGCGGTTCGTTTTGGTGATAAACTGACCTACGCTATTGTTCACCGCTAACTGGCCACTTAGCTATATATAGAGCTGTCGGTCCATGTAATGACTAAGACATCGCCTCCAATAAGCTGGTTTTTTGTTTTAAAATACTAAGAAAGTATTCAACAACCACCAAAAAAATGCACAAAAAGTGACTGTTGGGGAACTTTTAGAATCAGGGTTTAAAGTTGGGTGTGTTTATTGCGTTTTTAGAAATATTGACACGATGGCTTTCCATGAAAATGATGACGTGCTGTGTCTACACTTTGACTACGAGCTGTGTGTACATAAAAATCTCAATTCAAAATACACATCGAAGAGCATGTTGTGTGTATGATACGGTATACGATACATTTCATAGATATTTGAGGCTTTTGATGATATTGGTGTCCTTGGGAGGGATATAATATATAGTATAATTAATGTATTGCAAACTTGTTAAATGGCCAACATGGAGGGAGGAGCATGGAAAAGGTGTCCGCCCTCAAAATAAAATGAGGCATTTTTAAGTTATAACAAATTAGATGGTTTTCAGTTTGATAGGGTTGATATTCATGATATAAAGTTATAATGAAAGAGCTACAGTGTGCCAAAGATGGCGTTATTGCGGCCAATCCTCGCCTAATATGTGAGTGTATTTGTGTTGCAATTCCTCGCTACGTGCCCTTCCTGTCCACAGGCAAAACAAACGGCCTTAAAACTACCCTTAATTGCCTCGTACTGCTCTGCCACTGTCACAGCATCATCCATGTATTGGCATCCCCTATCTAAAATCTTGTAGCACCCATATCGCTTACTGAGAGCTTCTACTGACATCCCGTAATTAGATTTTACCTCAGGCGGTAGAGACCAATAACATATCCTGGCCTTTCCTCGTAGACAGTACACTAACATGTTCGGGTTCAATGTTGCGCCCCACTTTCCTACCTCCGCACAATTTTCAAAATCTTCCTTGAACTCCTCCCAACTTGATGTTCCATCATAATTATGTTGATATATCTATCTACAGGGTGTCCCAAAAGTCTATGCCCGACTTTGAAGCTTTGTATTTCACAAAATATAAGTCGTATTGAAAATATGAATACATATTTAGAAAGAGGAGATGTGGGAAATAATTTTGATACCAAACATTGGAGTAACATCTGTTTGTAATGCCACTCTAGAAGTAAAATATGTATTACAGCAAAAATGTAATTTTATTCTTCGGAGGAATATAGTTCATAGATCCATACCTATTGAGATTAACAAAAACACGGGTAGAGTTGGTTACACCGGGAAAGTAATCCGTCAATTGTAATATTTATAATTTTACATTGTGATCCCATCATAATAACAAACTATATCATCTGTCCGCTGCTTTAATGTTTAGTTTGATCTGAATCTTGTATGAAATCTTCTTCAAGTCCTTACGCAAAATTCTGTGAACCGTTGATCTTTTAATCTTGATTTCTGCGGAAATTCGGCGAATAGATCTCTTTGGACTTTTGGCTACTGCATGTCTTATGACATCAATGAGACTTGTTGATCTACCAGTCTTTCTACCACATCGATACAAATCATGCACAGTACCTGTGTTCAAAAAATGTATCCACAAACTTCAATATGGATCCTGGTGCGCGTTTCACTTTGAAATGTTTTCTGAACTTTTGTTGAGTATTAAGTTGAACTGAATTTGTTTCAGCGAAGAACTATACAATTTGTATTTTGTATTCGCTTATCTATGCTGTTAACTATCTTGAATGAAGACTTTTGCTGTGCAATGTTGTCTACTACGCCTATTATGTTATGAGTGACCGAGTTTGGTAATGACATTAATGTTGCAAGGTAAGCAGTGAACTGTGACTAATGCGCAACGTTGCTTTCATACTGTTAATTCATGCGCACCTGATTTTAGCAACAATGTGTGGTACTGGGTATGAGTGGGTCTGGCACATGGCCACAAACTCTCAACCAGTTTTATAATGTTGTGGGTTCACCAAAAGGGTTGTGTTTGGTAGCAAAATAATTTCCCAAGTCTCGTCTATCAAAATATGGTTAAATTTATACCATAGGATTTATATTTTATGAGATATGACTCTTCAAAAACGTGCATAGACTTTTGGGACACCCTGTATATGGTGAAGTACATTCCTCTCGGTTGAAAGAAAAGTCGTACTGTAAGGTACAAAGGGTGCGAGCAGGAACACGATATCCATTATTTACAGGTGAAGGAGTGCTTGTGGAAGGGGTGCAAGTTACAAAGACGCCACCCGACTGTTAACTGTTAACGTAGGGTCAGGGGGCTCAGCCTGTTCCTGAGCTGCTCCATGGATTGGGCAGTCACCGTTGAGGCTGACAGGTGGTTCCAGAGGAAGATGGCGCTGGGAAAGAAGGAGTGAAGAGAAGCCGAGATCCGGTAGTGTTGTCTCTGGAACTGAGTGGGGTGTCCTCTGGCTTGCGTTGTTGATGATACTAGGTGTATGAGGAGTAGTTTTTTGAGATATGCCACAAAATTGGATCCAAAATTGCGGAATCGATGACATGTTTTATGGTGCAAGGTTTGTGCCATGTCATTTGACATTCCCATGCAGTTCGTGTGATACCAGGTATTACAAGCCACAGCTGTCCATGTGCGTGACCAGGCCACACCTTTCTTGCACACACCACATGGATATTTAGGTGTGCGTACTGGCCCAGGGTTAACTTCAGTATCGTGTGATTGAGATATTAATAGGATACAGAGATATTAAAGTTAGACAGACTTTCTGTTGAGGCGTGGCGAATAGGACTTTGATAGTCTTGGACATGAATATATTGAAGATAGCATAGAAGCCTGCGGGGACTTGTGGTAGCAGTAGTGGTTTGGGCTAGTAAAGCTAGCGGCAGGATACTACATAAAAGAGTCTATGTTGAGCCCTTGACATTGAGCATGGTTAAGTTTGTAGGGCGTTAATATGAAGTTACAGTCATAAGAGTTGGTATAACAAGCAGCAGTAAGATGAGGGGTCAAACATGATTAATCGTAAGAAATGCTCACTGATGGGTCGTAATAAGGTGACTAAAGTCTACTTACAATAAGATGGGATGAGTATAAGATGGTCGCCCTTAGTTATTGATCACACTTGACAACAAGCAGAGTAAGTTTAAGTAATCAGCAGGAAAGAAGGCGGTAGAAAGGCATAACGTAGGATGAATGATGGATGTATGGATTGGTAATACAACACACGGGTAGGAATAAGATGGGATAAATATAAGATGGCCGCCCATGGCATAGTTATTGATCACATAGCTGACAAACAGACAACTATTTTAGTCCAAAATATGCTCTGTACACACATAAGAATATGATGTAGGGTGTTGAGGATGGGAGAGTGGAAGACGGGCATAACGAAGGATGGATGTATGGATTGGTAATACAAGACACGGTTAGGCTGCATGCAAACAGTGAAATCGGGAAAACCGATTGTCCTACCTTAGCTCTCCACGGTTGACATAATTGTGGGACTGCCAAATTTTGAACATACACTTCACAGAGAAATTGGTGTCCACAATGGGTATGTAAAAGTAGAGAATCGGTCTCGGCAAAAATAGATAAAAGCACACTGCGAATAGCACTTAGTTTAGGATGGCAAATAGTGAGATTGCTGAAGGGTGGCTGTGGCTACATTGTGCGAAAAACGCAAAAAAGGAGGTGAAAAAGAGGCGCAAAATCGGAGTTCGTGTTCCTGCGATCGAGACCTTTGACGTTATATTTGCGGCTATATTCGTCACTAAAAATTATAATCAGTCAACTTATTTCACTGTGCATTCCAACACTAACTGTACTGTGGGTTGCAATTGTTGTTTCAATTTACATTGATTTGCGATCCCACCGCAGCTGTCCACCGCTTGTAACGCTCTTTCCGCGGCGTTCCTATGAATTACGACTTAAATAATAAATACCATTTGCGTACAGCAGTAATCATGGTTCATTGGTCGTGATTTGTTGTCTTCATTATGCCTTATTTATTGTTATGTGGTCATTATAATCATACTCAATAATGTATCAGCCACATGGACGAATCCTCGGAAAACATCAACAAAGATATAGCGAGCGTGTCGTATTTGACTTAGCGCAGCTCGTCGCCCACAAACCTTATCAATGCCCTCTACTACTTGGCTTAAAGGGACCCGTAACACTATGAAGAAAAAAAGACTTTCTGATTATTGCTTCGACAATCCCGACTATGGCTTTAGTCTACTCCCTTATCTGTGAAGCGATACATCAGGTTTGATGATAATCATTACGGGGGTTTAAAGGTAGATGACCCGATCACATTTTCGTAACACAGAATTATTTCAAACATACGGAGATTTTCATATCATATGAAAGCTCGTATTTTTCTCATCATCATACTGACATCACGGCCTAAATCGGTATAATTACGGAGAAATCGGTGAAATAACGTCGAATTACCGCGAATGGTGGTAACCACCGATATAGTTTGTGCACTACTCAATGGGTACAGTTCACAGCATCTTGTGCGTCTAAAATAAGAACCATTAGAGCTATGCAACTCAAACTTTGGAACACGACTTTTTTAAGGATGACCTTTCATGTAGAATAGAAAACTTCAAGTTGAAAATCGGAACATCTACCTTTAAACTAGACAAAACCAGATGTTTATACTCACACATTTATGTCTCATCTTCTACTCGTCGGAGGATGTTATCGGAATGGTACTCAATCAACTTTGACGAGAAGTTTGATGACATGGAGAACATTTAACTTCCGTCGTCAAAGTTGATGACAAAATTGACTCAATATGTAATGTCTCCTCTTTTCCTCATCTCCACTGCTTCTCTGACTTCTATAGGTTTCAACATTATAATTAGGCGGTTCCTAAATTACATTTGCTCTAAGTATGCTAGATTAAAGTTGATTACAGAAACTCAAATGACTGCTCTATTTATGCTCTTCGACATCCAGTCGCGGAAAAGATGCAGGTCAACCACCAGAACACATCATATCTGTATCTTCAAAGAAAATAATAAATTGAACAAACCATTCCCTCGATAGCTGATAAAACCAGACTTTAATTTGATCTCTTAAGCACATAAAGTACAGGGAGATTATTACCATTTATGTCAGGATCAATAACCAAATCGAGGAAACATTTTCTCAACAAATTGCTTTGATGATTGACATTCGGATTCTCACTTCACTTTAAAGGGGTACTAAGAGATGTGTTGAAGGCTGCGCCCTAAATTAGAATAAAACCTGGGATTTCTACATTTTTAAATTTTCATTACATACACAAACTTACAGCTGTAAGGATTAAGAAAAATCAGCCGACTTTGTGCAAATATTCCATCCCCGTCTCGGACAGCATTTTATGGTAAACAGCCTTACGCTATTTTTATTTTCGATTCAAATTACATACGATATCGATATCACATAGAGGGCGGGTTTTTTCTTCTTTAAAGTTTCAATAAATGATCAATTATAATGATTATCTTTAATATTAAGTAAATTTTGTAAAAACATAAAATCTTAAACATCTCTTAGTACACCTTTAGAACTCATCTCACTACCGCTAACGAAGAATGTTGTGCCTTTTGTAAATTTGTGTTGCACATTTTACCGCGTCACATCAGGCATGCCTCATGATACGTCATTTGCTAGTGATGTTTAACTATGTTTTTATAAAGTTATGTTTTACTAAGGTACCATTATTAAATGTGTAAGAGCGCTATATAAATGCTCATTGTTATGTTATGTTACTGTGCAGTGCATACAGGTGAACATACATGTTTCTACTTCTCCTAAAGTCTGAACATAGTGTTTAGTTAAATATATACAAAGTGCGAGGGTATAAGAAGTCATAATTGTTGTATTCCATTCGATAGACAGTCACGCATTAACAACAGCATTATCAGTGTTTCGTTTTTGTACATAATCATATATTGCTGTTGCTAAAGAATATAGAAATGGATTGATAGCGGAATTAATGGGCAGTACAAACGTTACAATCCATGTATAGGTGAAAGGTGATACTGTAGTACCCCCACTCTGTACAACGATAGACAATATGATGATAGGTAACCAGCACATCATATCAGTAAGGACAATAACGCTTATCTTAATAGCCATTTTTAGTTCCTCCTTTTGAGTTTGATTTCGCCCTGCTTGTTTTGCTGTTTGTCGCGCTGTGATGAATATACCGATGTAGCAACACGTTATTCCCACCATGCATATCAAATTGATAATGCAAAATAACGCTATACCAAAATACATACCTGGTCTAGTGCCAACTACTGTTTTAAAATGGATAATAATATATACTACATCTTCTAAGCCCATCAGTTCATAAAGACGGGACTGATCCTTAAATATGTTGCTTCTAGAAAGCGGGAGTCCAGTACACACCTCGGATACGTCATACAAATCAGGATCAATCTCTGGCAAAATGGTTGAAATGATACTCAATATTACCGTGAAACACCAGAGGCCTGCAATGACTAACCTAACTGAGCTTGTGCCTAATCTCTTAGTGCTAAATGTATATTTGATGCCCATATACCTGTCTACGCTTAGCAGAGTAACGAAGAAGACAGACGCTTCGCTTGATAAGATAGATAGCGCCCCAGCTACTTTACATGTAATGCTTGATCTCCATAATTCAGAGGGAAATAGTTAAGGTAGAAATAATACATATCTGCTGAAGCTATCAACAGCATATATATACCCATGAACAGATCTGAGATTGACAGATTTGAAATTATTAAATATTGTACTTTGCTAGTATCGTTACGGTGAATGTAACGGTAATACAAAACGCACGTGTTACTGATAATTGCAAACATTCCTAAAATCCACATACATGATCTTTGAATTGGATTCGAAAGTAATCTGCCACATGTCAAAAATTGAGAACGTGGAATATTAGCATTACATGTTGCTGCTTCTGTAAAGCAACAAGTAGCAGCATTGTCGACAAAAATATTTACTATTTCTGTGAAATGTCTAAAGGACTTGACATTTACCATATGCAGCTTGTTTTGTCTTAGATCAACAGTGTCAAGATAAGGCATTGGGTTATTCAAAAAGTAAAATCCCGAATCAAAAACATTGAACTTATTGTTAGATAAATCGAGATAATCTAAGTGTTCCATGTTTTGAAATAGCCCACGCTGGAAATGCGACAATCTATTTGTAGAAAGCGAAATATAGCCCAGTCTGTTGTACTGCACTGATGAGTTCAGTTGAAATAGAACTAGATCGTTGTGACTAAAATCAATGTAATTGAGTTTGCTATTTGACATTAACACCAATGAATCAACAGTTTTAATTTTATTGTTGGACAGATATAGCAATGCTAAGTGGGTTAGTCCGTTTAATGAATGCGAGTGAAGCATCTCAATTTGATTGTTTGATAGATCTAACACGGTCAGACTGGGAAGGGCTCCAAACTGTCGAGAATATAACTTTACAATTTCATTATGGGACAGATAAAGCCATCTCAGGCTTTTAAGCGTGCCAAAAAGCTGTGAGTCTAACTCAATAATATAATTCCTGGTCATATTAAACTTGATCATGTTTGTAAGCGCATTAAATGATTGGGGGTGTAGCTTCTTAATTGTATTGCCTGCTAGTGAAAACGTTTGCAAATTGTTAAGACATGCAAATGACTGAGGGGACAGCTCCACAATTTTATTGTTGGACAGATCTAACTGGACTAGTGTTTTCAGCTCTTCAAACTGCTGAGGTTGTACATCAACAATATCATTGTCCTTTAAATCTAAATTAACCAGGTTACTAACCCCTTTAAATTGCAGTTTGTACAGCTCCACAATATTATTGTTAAACAAATATAACGATTTCAGGGCGTTAAGCGACTCAAACTGCTGCATGTATATCACTATAATTTTATTTCTAGATAAGTCTAAACTTATCAAATTAGACAAAGTATGAAACTGCTCCGCATGTAGCTCCTCAATATTATTGTTGGATAGCACTAAATGCATCAGGTTTGTAAACGCATTAAACAGCAATGGGTGTAGTTCCACAATGTTATTGTCAGATAAGTTTAGCTCCCAAAGATTTGGGAGTGCGTTAAACAACTCTAGGTGTAGCTCAATAATATTATTGCTAGATAGATATAGCCGCACTAGGTTTGTAAGCGTTTCAAACTGTTGCGGATGTAGCTCTACAATATTATTGATTGACATATCTAACTGTTTCAGGCTTGAAAGCGCTTTAAACAGCTGTGGGTGTAGTACGTTAATAGTATTGTTGAACATAATGAGGTTTCTCAAGTTTGAAAGGGCTTCAAACTGTCCCGGGTGCAATTCTACAATGTTATTGTAAGACAAATCTAACTTTTTCAGGTTTATAAATGCTTGAAACTGCTCGGGGTGTATTTCTACAATATTATTGTTGGCCAGATCTAACCATACTAGGTTGGACAGTGCTTCAAAAAGCTCAGGGTGTAGCTCTTCAATGTTATTGCTGGACAGATCTAATTGTTCAATATTTGAAATATTTTCAAACTGCTGTTTGTGTAATTCCGAAACAATATTGTCGGACAGCTGCAACACCGACAGTTTTGTGAGCGTACGAAACTGATGTGGTTTGATATCCACAATAATATTGCAATCCAAAAATAATAATTGCAGATGTACAAGTGCTTCAAACTGTTGTTGGTGCAACTCTACAATATTATTTCCGGACAGGCGTAACAATTTCAGGTTTGTAAGCGCATCAAACTGCTGTGGGTGAAGTTTTGCAATAAAATTGTCGGCCAAATCTAACCAATACAAGGTACTCCAAGATAAACCTGAAAATGCCTGAGGCTCTATTCCATGGAGGCCAGTGTCACTCCAAGATAATGATCTTAGGTCTGTTAAGGCAGTTAGTGTGTCGTTGATAATGGAGCTTGTTGACTCCCAGTTGAAGTTTGACAACTCCGAGAAGCTTGACGACTCCGAGTTGAAGCTTGACAACTCCGAGTTGAAGCTTGACAACCCCGAGAAGCTTGACGACTCCCAGTTGAAGCTTGACGACTCCCAGTTGAAGCTTGACGACTCAGAGTATTTGCTGATGTAGTAGTCTGACGGATCAAGTTCCGAGTGGAATTCGCTTGGCGACTGAAAGGCTTTGTTGAAGTGGAAGCTTGACGACTGCATGTCTGCGTTGAAACTCGTCGAATTAGAGTGAGTGTTGCAGTTTGACCACGTAGGGCATGCGTTGTATGTACCTTCAGATTCCATGCTCGATTTAGTGAAAACATAGTCTGCGCGGGAGCTTGTCATCTCAGAGTTGAGAATCGAGCTTGCCATATCATAATCTGATTTTAAGCTCATCCTCTCAGATTCATTGTTGGAGCTTGCCATATCAGAATTTGATTTTAGGCTTGCTATATTCACATCTGAGTTCAAGCTTGACATATCAGAGTGTAAATTACGACTTGTCATGATATTTTCTTCCAATGGGTTTAAAAAACCTGATGGATACATCAACTGTAATCGGGATGATGTGCCATTAAGACAAGTTATTATCATTTCATCATTACCCAATGTGCATATGCAATCATATGGTCAATAGAATTGGTTGGAGAAAGTAACGACCCATTCTAAGCAATATTGCCTAACTGGAATAACATCCATGTTTAGACAGTCAACCGTGCAATCTATAGGCCGTTCCTGAATACCAAGAACACTAGACCAATTCGATACTAGCAGGATAATTACAAATATTAAGTACTCCATCATAATTATGTATTGGTCTTGTCGTAGATGCTATCGCGAACAACAGATACCCGATACTCGTTGTTTATGATCACAAACCTCCTCGCTCGTTGCAAACACGTTTTCTCATCTATCGCTTTTTCTGTCAAGAAGATTCACTCAAATAATGGAGTAGTAGTATAGTGGTCAAATACGGGTCATTCCATACGTCAACACCGAAGACTGCTGAAAATTGTTCTAAATTTCAATCACGAATACAGTTTTAAATATGCAGTAACGTATTATCAATCGTGCAATACTGTGTGCACTGCTAGTGATGAAAGTCACGCCTTCGACAACACCAAATCACGTGAGAGATTTGCTCTGCTCCATACGATTTCCTTTTGCTATACACTGTATACACGAACGCGTAGCCTCAGCCAATCACAATCATTAACCATGCAAGACTGACTTAAGACTTTTTAGCTTGATAATTGAGACTTAAAGCGGCACTAAGAGATCCTTCATGGTGGGAGCCCTCAATATTTTCAGAAGTTGGGTTTTTCACATATACGTAATGCTTATATACGTAACTACCACCCAAATTTATAGAGCTTAATTTGCAGTATTTCGTGTGAAATTCATGGATTTGATAGCGTTTTGAGTTTTGATGAGATCACATCGAAACCACCCAAATTCATCTAAAAGGTCACATATGACTTCTTACTTATTTGTTTCAGATTTATTCAAAATAACCTTGATGACCACCCATAACTTGTTTCGTGATGCATAGTCATGACCTCCCTGATTCAATTGATGGTGATTTTTAACCAAAATACACAAAAGTGAAAAGCACTAAAATATACCTTCGGAAATGCTGAGAAAATGTCTTTATTTTTAATTTTTACTGATTTGTTTTGAAGAAATCTTACATGAGGGTCTCTATGTATATAATCTATCTAAACAAAGTGAATATTGAATTTCAATTTTATAGAAATCTCTCAGTGCCCCTTTAAAAGATTTCAACACTTTCCACGCGGCAGGCGTCTGCAGACGACATTTCAAAATGTTTCAGAAATATGAAGAATTTTTTATTTTTTTCATAACCATTTAGAATTACCATGAGAAATGCACTGAAATAATTACAAACATGCCTAGTATTGGTTAAGTAATTCTTGAGATACACTTTGAAAATCGGGACAAATTTCTGAAGAATCTGTCTTGTATAATTATGGTAAAACTAATACCCGCGTTGAATATGAGTGGCCATAGTATAAACAAAACGTGTAAGATAATACGTAACACGTAGTACGCGTAAGATAAGGTAAGGTTTAGACGTCAAAGATGTATGTTAGACGCCTAAGATAACATTCTCGCTGTATTAATAATAATATAAAAATAATCAGTATTTATTTAGCGCCTCTTCCAAATGGCTCAAAGCGCTGTAATTTCGCTGCTGGTGAATCATTAGAATCAGGTCGCATCAACTAGGGTGCTGCCAATTTCTAGCGCAAACCTATCCGCACTTAGATTGTAACATCCACTATTTTTCAATGCAGCTCCCCAATTACCATTGGGTCAAGGAAGTTTTCGATAACCGAAACAACTGATCACCGATTTTGAAAGCAGGAGGAAACCGGAGAACCCGGAGAAAACCTGCGAGAGGTTGTCTTCCGTTAATAATGATGACTCTTTGGATTTATTATTTTCGAACAAGTATTAATCAAACAAACCCGGGGTGGAGGGTGTGGGAGGATGAAAACAAGGTAAAAACATATTATGCTAGTTGGAAAAATCCTATTTGTATATATACTGTATTTTCTCATCTTCGTCTTGTAAGATGTTATCTTAGACGTCTAAATTATGCGTAGGGCTATTATCTTACACGTTTTGTTTATATTATGGCCACTCATAGTGGAAAGTTTTAAGAACATTATGAAATATTTTGACTATATTCTTTCGCCATTTCGCACAATATTACTGAAATGCTGACGTAATTTAGAGTAATTGTGGCTTTTACGACGGGTATTCATAATATAAGTTAAAAGTTTAACGGGTTCGCCGTCGGACGAGTTTTATTCTGTCAAGCTTTCGTCAGGATTAGCTCTGACTTCTTCAGGACCACATTATTATAATATTAAACAAAACATAGAGATTGCCACTTCTCTTGTTATCATCATTTGGGCTGCCCCTTGCCCGATGATTTGAGAGTAGGTGCCCTTTCCTACTTGTGAAAGAATTGGTGGCTCTGAAAAGAGCCGTTCAGTTGGATTGCCGCTTCCACTGAACACGTAGGTTGCCACTGGCCTACTATATATAAATTTGGTTCTAATAGAACCTCCAAAGGAGTACAGTATCAATCAATTCCGCCAATCGATAACAGTCTTGTGAATTTTCCAGACAGGTCCGCAATGAACCATTATATACTCTGCTCAAGTTCGTTACAGCGTCAAACGATCTTTACAGATCAGTGACCGCACTACTGTGCATTAGACTTTTGTAGTCTGTAGTAGACAAGGGGCAGTCTCTACGTTATTTCCATTGGTCAAGGGGCAGTTTGTTTTTTGAATTTAGAGTTACCGCTACATAAACAGTTTTTTTTTAATACTTTAACCATATCGAGAAAAATCGATACTGCCAATTAAGAAAGCAGTACAATTTTAAGACAGATCACCTATATAAATACCACCAGGTCATGTGCACGATCAGGTAAGAGTCATTTATTGTAAAATAGTTTATTACTCGTATATGCAGACTGTTTACTCATACAACAATCTGTGGCGTTTAGATTCGTCTTTTTCAGAAAATGGTTGGCCTACAGCTTTCTAGCAACACTGTCTTATCCATACACTTGCAGTCCTTTCCAGAACTGAAATGGGTATGACTTTGATTTTTAAAACCAACTAGAAAGAAAATCTAAGTGCCCAGTCAAATTGATTTTTCCAAATTTGGGTAAAATACAAACAATTTTAATATTGTAAATGTTTACGAGTTGACATTAGCTGCCAGTAGGCTAAATAAGAAATATTATACATTGCAACAGTTAACATGGTAAGGTCCTTTATGTAATAATTATAGTTTACACTTTTGAATCAGTAGCTTGAAAGAACAGGGCATATTTCAACATAAGTTGTTCTTAAACATGGACAGAACAGCCCAAAACAGCTCCTAAAGTACAAATGGGAGTTGCAATGGCAAAAAAGGTTTTTGAATTTATAAAATGCATTTCAATATGTTATACCATACCAAGACCTTCCACCATACCAAATAAGGTAAATCCATCGTGCGCATGACCTGGTGATATCTGTCTTAAAGGCATATTATGTGAACTTTTCACGATTTTTTTAGACAGTAGATTTTCTTGCAGATTTACATTTCTGATCATAAGTCATTACTTCAAAATCATGGTTTTACATTGTAGAGTGAATTCAGAGAGAAAAATAAACGTGCAGCTAGCGGGACACTTATTTTTCACTCTTTAAAGGGGCATTGAGAGATGTATCGATATACTAAATGAGCAAATAACGTAAAGATAATCATCAACATAGCCCAAATCCAAAATATCATACAATTCCGACATCGCCTTCATGCCAAACTAAGCAAATAACGGCACTTCCGGGTTGAGATTTGCCGCGAAAGTCTGTGAGTAAAACTTATCATAACTTCCTAATTTAGCACCTTAGTTTCGATATGATCATATCGAAACTAAGAAAATCATGAAATTT
>CM069454.1:640566-772938 GCA_035610835.1 Ophiura sarsii | reverse complement strand
CCAATGTAACGAGATAAACTGCATTGAAGCTGCAGACACCATGTGGTGTCAGGTAAAACTCAACGATAAGGACCAACAAGTATTCTTTGACATGACTCAGGATCTTTTCCTCGTTCAACATATAGAAAAACCTACAAGACATAGAATTGGACAAAAGTCTTCAACTCTTGACCTGATATTTACAAATGACGATATGTTCATCGACCAGATTAACCACTCATCTCCTTTGGGAAAGAGCGACCATGATGTACTTCACTTCACCCTGATCTACAATCTAGAATTATCTGAAAAAAGTGAATGTTCAACCAAAAACTACAACAAGGGAGATTATGATGGCTTCAAGTCAGCCTTTAAGTCCGTGAATTGGAAGGAGACTCTACACGAGGATTTAGATTCCAACCAAAAGTGGATACAGTTCATAAATCATTACCACGAATGCACCGACAAATACATAACAAACAGAGAAAAGGGACCGAAGAAGAAACCACCATGGATGAAATCCAAAGTCCGAAAATCAGTAAAGAGAAAGTTCGACCTGTATAAGAAATACAGAAACACCAAACGATACAAAGACTATGTTGACTACAAAGAGCAAATAAACAAAACCAAGCAAACAGTGAAGAAAGCCAAATCACACTTTGAAAAGAAGCTTATGAAGGACTTCAAAACCAACCCTAAACCACTGTACAAGTTCATGAGAGACAAGCCGAAGGTGAAATCTGGAATTTCCCAACTTGAAAACGAGGACGGAAACCTGACAGACACAGATAAAGAAGCAGCAGACATCCTCAGCCATTTCTTCAAGTCTGTACTCACAGAGGCAGAAGCTGGTGACACCCCAACGCTTAAAACAATGACCAAAGGAGACCAACGTATTGAAGAGACAAATTTTACAACAGAATATGTAGCCAAGAAGTTACGGGAACTCAAACCCGATAAATCACAAGGCATGGACGGTGTTCATCCAAATGTCCTTAGAGAGTGCACAGAAGAGCTTTCAGAACCACTCCACCTCATCTTCAAAACATCGCTAAACGAAGAAAAGCTACCTGAAGACTGGAAGAAAGCAAGAGTTCAACCCGGTTTTAGGGGGGGGGGGGGGGGTAGAGGGGTTGCGTCCCGATACTTGCGTGAAAAACTGCAATTTCCAACTAATTTACCTGCCTTCCTTTCTACTTTCTGTCCGTTTTCTTTCCCTTTTTTTCAGGGGGCACTCTGCCTCCCCTTGCCCCCCCCCTCCCCTGGCTACGCTACTTCTGTTGCTTAAAAAATGAACCAAATGGGGAGGGGGGGGGGGGCACAGGGTATCTTTTCCCCGGTGAACACCAGTTCGACCCGGTGGCGTAGCCAGGTTTTTCATGTAACCTTTTGATTTGCCGTCGAGTAAGAAAATGGCAATCGGGGGGTTGGGGGATGTTGTTAGAGGCGTTGCGTCCCCAAACCGGCGTGAAATACTCAAATTGTCAAATACAACTAATTTGCCTGTTTTCCTTTCTCCTTTCTGTCCCTTTCTGTCCCTTTTCCCTTTTTTTCTCCTCTTTTCCCTTTCTTTGCCTTCCCTATTTTCGGCTGCCTTCTCGAAAAAAAAGAGGGTGGGGTGTTACAGGCGTTGAGTCCCCATACCGGCGTGAAATACTAACATTTGCCAACTAATTTGCCTGTTTTCCTTTCTCCTTTCTGTCTTTTCCATTTTCCTTTTCCCTTTCCTTCCCTTTTTGTCTACTCTTTTCCCTTTCATTCCCTTCCGATTTTCCCGGTCAATTTTTGTTTAGGGGGCACTCTGCCCTCCCCCACCCCTGGCTACGCTACTGAAATACACTCAATCATTTGAATTATCTATATTGTATAAATGTATACAATATAATATCGGGAGGTCAGATCAGATGAGGTCAGAACAACAAGCCAACAATTGGTTGGTTAAGCCCCTAGAATCTACAATTAAATCCCCACGGGTAAATAAAGCCATTGATTTTAAGATGTTATCAAATTTACAGAAAGAACGTCAGATCTTTTAAATTCATACCAACCTTTTTACCGGCGTGTGGATGGAGAACTTATATTTAAAGGTGTTCAGTGGGAAACTTGGTTCTATTTCTGTTGTCATGGCGATAAAACAACCAAACAATAATCTTTGAATAAGTTCATCTGGATTGTTATTGAAAATCTGAGATATGATTTCTTTATGTACAAATCCAATAAAATGTGAATAAGATACTCACAATTTAGTTACGTTTCACCGCTAAACTAGCAGCTTCGTCAGACTGGCAACTCTGTCTGGTGGCAACAGGAATTAAGAATATCCTGTTGAACGCACAAGTCATTAAGGAAAAGGACAACGTCAATGACGCCTTAGTGAAGTGCGGTTATCCACAGTGGGCGTTTAACTAAGTCAAAACGCCAAAAACTAAACGTGATCCCAACGGTGCTACGCAACAAACCAAGGCGCGGGTAACAATGGGGGTGGCCACCTCATACAAGCCGAATAACACCCTACTACGAGATAAACTCGTCCAGGTTAAAGACAAACAACCACAAGAGAAACGCCCAACGTTGTATACGGTATTACATGCGCAAATACTGGCTGTGTCCAGTCCTATATTGGAGAGACGAAACAATCCCTCAAAGCCCGGGCTAATCAGCATCGGAGGCCTAGCTCAAACGAGGCCCGCAACTCGGACGTCTACACACATCTTAATGTTGTAATCCTGGACAAGGAGGAGAAGTGGCACGAACGTGGGGTTAAAGAATCCATCTGGGAGAGGGTTGAGCGACCTTCTTTAAACAAGTCAAGAGGACTGCGATTTTATCTATCACACACCTTGGACCGGGCCCTTCGGGGTATTCTAAGCCGTCTTCATAAATCACGTGACCCTACATCATCAGCGGGTCAGTTGCCTAATGAAGTGTGATGGTATCACACGCAACGTGGCAGTTGTAAAAGTAAGTTCCAGTATTACTCGATCGCTGTCGTCTTGAGCGCAGCGGAACAAATATGACGTTCGACTTTCGTTTTGCGGGAGCTCTTTTATGACATAATTTCCATAGCGTTACGACGTGGTAAATTGCGAGCGTTTCCGGGATCAAATATGATATGGCCTATAACTTGGTTTTTGGGTAATGAGAACAAAAAAGAGTGTTAGAATAGTCAAAGAATAGCATAAATCTTCTTAAAAATCATAAATTCACTAAGTTTCATTGCACCCTCACGGTGCTCTCACCAAAAAATATATGCTGTGTGTAGTGTATACAGTCAACATGCCTATATACCTGAGAAGTATCGCTAAAATGCAAGAACTAAAAAATGCTTTAAAACACCCCAAAAATGAATTTAAATTTGTTTCAAGGGGTCTGGAAGTTAGAGATTTATATATAAGTTAATATTCTTGAGTTTCATTGAATTTAGTTAAAGAATATCAAATTTATAGCCATTTTCCAGACGCTCAATAAATTCTGAGGATGAGTTCAGGCGAGATCAAATATGACCCTTACGAGACATTGTTTTTATTCTGTGAGAGTCAATCATATCTCAATCATCGTTTTATTTATACACAAGCTGGAATTCATTGTAACTATCAGATTTATATTCATTTTGCTGACATAATAGAGCTGGAAGGCCTTCAAAACAAGTTTTGAAAGGCGCCAAAGGATCAAAAAAGACGCTATGGCGCTCGTATCCGAATGTTGTAACAGGTTGAATCAGACTTTTCCATCTTAATAGGGGCTATTAATATGTTCAGTTACCTTGTTTACGACTCCAACATTTATAAAACAGTCCAATGAAAACAAATAATGAATTATTTGTGTAGTTTTTAATTTGGCGAAAATGATGAAGAGCGCGGAATTGCCCGCCCTCTGTTGTCGGCAGTCAATTCGTCATAAATATTTAGTTAAATACAACTTAAAATACATTTTAATGTACTCATTTGTAATCTTAGATGTGAAATATAATATTTTTAATCATCTACAAAATTTACAATAATAAATAATAAAGAAACAACTACATTAAGACTGATAATATGGGCACCCCTAAAGCAATATTATTTGACGAGGAGGCGCCCCGACCAGGTTTATGATCTACGCCGCAGTAAAGTTAGCAAAGTTACCCAACTTTGAACGGTGTTTATGATTCTTTTGACTGGTTTTGATGGTTCTAGTCTCCAGAATAGTACCGGCTGCACCCCAAAATACATAGAAATCGGCTTTTTATGCTTGAATGTACTGATATAATAAAAATAATTTACTTTGAAATATGGTCATTTTGGCATTTTTGCATAAACCGAAAATGGTGAAAATATGTATATTTGTTAATTGTATGCTCTACATATTCGTTGAATGGTGTCACATACACAAGAAGGCCACCCCAGACCATTCCATGGACAAAAAACCTGAAATAAACCAACATATTCGATATGATTTGCGTTTTTTGGTCAATCATGCCCGGCGGGGAGGCCACTTTCAAAGCCCAATTTAAACCCCCAAACTGAACCAGACACATCAGTTTGCTTGTAATATTCGACACCAAGGTTCAGCACGGCTTTCTAGCTCCAGGAGGAGTCTGAAAAATGTTTTGAGTTGATTTAATCTGCATTTCAGTGGCAGTTTAAAATAGTGTTGAATGTCGAATTGCATTTTTTGGCGAAAACCGGGTCAGCACACTTCTGGAGATAACCCAGTCATTAAAATAAAACGGTAGTTAGGAGGACTGATGGTTTTTGGAGCTGAATAAACGTTACATTTACCATTTGAAGCGTTTAATGTCTATTTGTTCCATAATTCAATGGGTATAGTATTTGTCAGAATTGTAATAAAAGGGTGATTTAAACTCTCGATTTATTAGGGGCATTAAAAGTCCTTGGCGAGCGCTTGCTTCGCTGATTTCCACGTCATTAATTGAAATGCCATTAGAGACAAGCCATCGGGAACATTTTTTTCGTTATTTTGGTTTGGAAATTAGTGCCAGAGGTGTAGTGATGCAGCGGCCGGTTGTAGACGGGTTGAACTTGTACTTGTAGTGACGGAGAAATCTCATACGTAAAGGCACCTGAATTACACATTTAAATCTTTCTGGCAACTAATAAGGTAAGTAAAACTTCGTTAAGTACATCTTGCTTCAACTAGGGGCCCGTACTAATAATTTTGAGCTGAACCATTTAGGCCTACGAGGCTACGTATACAACCATATTTAGTCACCAGGCAAGCAATTACTAGTAGCTCGTTCACGTAGAGCGTAAATACTAACTAAATACGTTCCTTCATCAGTTATCGTATCGGACTAAAGTCTGAGCCACACTAGCAATGACAAGCAACAAGCAATGCAATAAGTAAGTGGCCGCCCATATTATGCCCGTAGCCTCGTAGGCGTAGTAATGTAGAAAGGCTTGCGTTGGCATGCCTGACACATATCATAATCATGTCATGAGATTAACTTTCCTGGGGCCTGGGTGCTAGTGGTCATCAAGGGCCAGGGGTATCATCATGCGCATCCAAGGACTTTCAAAAAGTACCCTAATATTATAAATAAATAATTGCATAAATGTGAACCCCTAACAAGTAGGACTTGATGGCAATGTCTTGATGTCCCGTAACTGATGTGCGCATACTCACAACAATTAAAATGTGTTGTAAAACTATAATCAAAACAAAGAATTCTCGATCAAATCGTATACGACTTTTTCCTCAGTCAGTTTCCCATGCGACTGGGGCATATTGTGCGTGACCGCGTCAATCGCAACGGCAAGGACGCAGTAAAACCGGAAGGTGTGACATTCTTGTAAACAATACCAGGTCATTGACCAATCGCGGCCCTAATCAACAAGACCCCATGCTGGGTGATTGGACAATTATGTAAGTACGCCCGATCGCGTTGTGGTGTGGTTGTCAAGGGCTCATCACACTGCGTTCAGAATTTGGATGAACACTGGCGTGACTGGAATAAATGTTTTGATCAAGAATTCTTTGTTTTGATTATAGTATAGTCGTCGTCAGAATACTTCGGCACTTTTTTCTGTGACAACTGCGTACAGCGTAAACACGGAAGTGCGTTGTACTTGTAGAACAGCCTCACAACAGGGTTATCTTTGAGCAGTTCGACGCGTCGCGGCCCCTGTAATCCGATTGGCCGCGATTGTATCTATGGGTCATGAATGTCCCCGCCCACACGCTCAATAACTAGACGCGCGCATTGGCGGTTTTAAAAAGTGCTGAAGTATTCTGACGACGACTATAATAGAACACGGTTTATTCCGTACGGGACGTCTATCAAGATACAGGCGACTTGTTTTATATACCTAAAAAGGCTTAAGCAAGTAATTTCAGTATTTTCATACCCTAACTTAGATAGTTTAGGCCTAACGTACCGTACCCTAAGTAAGAACGATCAATTCAATGCACTCAAGGCCTACATACGGGTTTGAAATATTGCGATTGAAGTCCTTGATGATTGCAGGCCTGCCTTCATTTACAGGCCTGCAACATGCTTTTCGCAGGCCTGTGACAGGCTGATGGCTATGCGTAATAACTATACAAAATGTGTTGCAGGCCTGTCATGCAGGCCTATAGTCTGTCGCAGGGCTGTCGCTATGCAGGCCTGTAGCCTGTCGCAGGGCTGTCGCTATGCAGGCCTGTCATACAGCGACAGGCCTGCGCTAATTTACATTTCGGCCAAAATACAGGCCTGTTGCAGGCCTGCGGTATCCTCCCACGCAGGCTAGTGGATGGCCGGTCAAATGATGTGGATGGCCTGCGTAATCCTGTAGAATGCAGGCCAATTGATGGTTATGTGCAGGCATTCCACTTTGGTAGGGTAACTATTAAACACTGATTTTCCTTCAATATTTCTGGAAACGCCAAATAAGCTTGTCTTTAGCAAGCCCAGTGAGCAAGCCGTATTCTACTTTTAACATAAGCACGATACCAGCCCTCAAATTAAGAAATGAAAAGGCAATTTCAATCAATTTGAAAGGGGCACCAAGGCAATTCGAGGCAAGGGGCACCGACGGCAATTGCCTTGAACAGTTAATTTGAGGGCTGCACGATGCCCAATGTTGCGAGGAAGACTATAAATTGGCAAGACTTGCTAAAATTCTATGTGGCTTCTCGGAATTCCAGACAGGGTCGATGCCGGGATGAATTGCGACGGAAACAGATTGAAGAATATTGCGGCTATTTATAAAAATTCTCATACAATCATTGATAGAGGAAAATAAGGACCCTCAATATGTAACACCATTGTATGAAAAGTATACCCTGTTTCCTGATTGTTCTCGTTTTGATACCCTAAACATGCTATATATACGTATCGTGGCCCGTCTTCAAAAACCACCCTATATAATTATGTGATTTCTTGTACACGCTTTATCAGTCGCTTGATACCCCACGTTCAATAACCACTGAGCACCCGGGTAACTTTTGAATCAGTGGTGCAACCCGGCCTTAGAATTGTGTATGTATCCATAAAGGCGCTCAAACTGTCAATAGCAACAATAGCACAAAAGAGCCACAAGTGCGAGCAGTCATGGCAGTAAGGCAATCGCATTAGGAGCATATTGCGCAATTTTACGCGATAGCGACAATCAATAGCGACAATAGCATAGGTGTGTGCGAGCAGTCATGGCAATCGGCATTAGGAGCATGATCGCGCTATTTTACACGATAGTAGGATAGAAGAGCATGGGCATGTGCGATAGTGCGAGCAGTAAGGCAATCGCGTCAGGAGCATATGAGCGCGCTATTTTATGCAATCACGAGACAGTGACGTAAGCGCGTATTCTACTAATTGCATCACATAAGATACATGTACGCGTGCATAAAAGCTGCGCCTGTTAAGTTACGTCACTGTCCAGAGGAAGCCAAATAGAGTATAGCGACAATAGCACAAAAGAGCACAGGTGTGTGCACTGCAGCAATAGTGCGCGCAGTAAAGGCAATCGCATTAGAGCATATGAATTATGATCGCGCTATTTTAAGTGATAGCGACAATCAATAACGAAAATACCACAGAAGAGCACGGGTGTGAGCAAGCAGTACAAGGCAATGGCATTAGAATGATCGCACAAAAGCGACAATCAATATAGCGACAACAGCGGTAGTGCGAGTTCCCGCGTTCCGACAATTAATAGCGACAATAGCATCTGGACAAAGCGTGCAGGAGTTGAGCATCATTCGCGCGATTTGCGTTTTTTCTTCTGACAATCAATAATTATATTGCGGATAACACCAATAGCACAGACGAGCAGCATTCGTGTCATTCATGTTTTTCTTCCGACAATCAATTAAAGCACCAATAGCACAAAATGAGCGACAATAGCACAGGTAGAGCGACACTCGCGCAATTTCCGTTTTTCTTCTGACAATCATATTTAGCACACACCTATCTATAGGCTATGCTCTTCGGTGATATTATTGTCAATAAGGCTGTGAATGCACGGGTAGTTTCGTACCCGGGTACCCGACCCGTTTTTCGGACGGGTACCCACCCGGGTACCCGAATTTTTTAAAGTACAAATGTGTCCCCAAAATGATGTATGGGGTTTTAATAGAGGTAATTTGGGGGACAAATTTGTACCAAAAAAAAATAAAACTTGTAAAAAAACCCTTCTTTTTTTTAAAAACATTTCGGGTACCTGGGTACCCAATTGACTTATACCAGGGAACCCGGGTACCCGCCCGCTATTCCAGGTACCCAATTGGGTACCCGGAATAGCGGGTGGGTACCCGGGTTCCCGGGTATAAGTCACAGCCCTAATTGTCAATAATATCACCGAAGAGCATAGGTGTGTGCATTTATATTATTGTCAATAATATCACCGAAAAGCATGGTGTGTGCGTTTTTAACACAAACGGTACGTCTTATCATATCTGAAGATGAACCCGGGGTCATGAGGTTGTTTTATAGAAGCCAGCACCTCCGAGCGTACTGATTTTGTTACTTATAAGTCGGCTTTTACCCATGCATGCAACGTGCGTGTAAATCGGTCTATAAAATTATGTTTCAGCTAAAATCACATATTTTTTTCTTCTTCAAACATATACATTCTATGGTTTATTTAACGGGGTCTGGTTGGCGCATCAAATTATAAGGATTTGAAAACTGCATAATAGCGCTGTTTGTCAAGGGTTCAGGTGAACGTAATGTGATGCGCCAACAAGATCCCAACAATTGTTTTTCACTTTTGTTAAGTACCCAAGTGGAGGGTATATATTTTCAGGGGTCATTTTGCCTTCCCTGCTCCCACCTCTATAGTGTTAATTCATCCAACAGTTTTATATTCAAATATTAAAAATATTTCTGACCACAATTTGAAGAGAAACTATGCCGACAAAAAGAATCACAAGATTTCATGGTTTCTTTTTTATAGATTATGACTATTTTTTTAACCACAACTGTGTTTTGGACATATTTGTGTGATTTTCTAACTAATTTTATTGAATCAATTGAATACATACATCTTGTTCAGATATTCCAAGGCATTATACAGATAGACCTTGCTCATACCTCATTTCCTTTATAACATCAAGTATGCTGCAATTTGAATCTTTTATTTCCCCAATTTGAAATCCATTCAACCATAAAATAAATGAGCAAACACCACCGCATACATAATGAATTGCACCCTGTGTTCCAATAAATGATTTAATTCAAGTACAGATTCCACAAATTAATTCAAGTGTTTTTTTACTCACCCTGTATATTTTGTTTTAGGAGCCATCTCTTTGTGTACATGTACTATGAGTTACCAGAAAAAGATTTGGAATTCATAGAGCAAGAAAAGGACGGCAATGGCTTCTTGATTGACTCACCCGGATATAATGACTTCTCATCAGAGGTAACAGCCGCTCGACGTGTCACTGATGGGGCTCTTGCGGTGGTCGACTATGTCAACGGTAAGTGATAAGGTCAGAAGATGGTATAATTATAGGTCAATAAATGCATGTGCTGTTCCGAGAAAAAATAGACAAATCAATGCATGTGCGCTGATGTTGATGTGTCAATAATGGCATGACCCCGAAGGGTGAGTGCTATTGTGATTGATTTTTCTAATTTTTCAAGAAACAAAATATATGCATTTATTGAAAATTGGTGAACGCCTGCTGCATGAACAACGAATCAAAACAAAGCGCATGGTGCACGCATTGACATAGATCACACCTTGACATAACCTCCAGTATAGTGTGTGTTGTAAAGTAATATAATCATCATTTTTTTCTTCTCTCTAATGCTTCAAATGGAGCGTGTGTTTTTTTAATATTTTTTATAGTGCTCAACAACAAACAGAAATTACAAAAAACATACATACATATACATGTACATTAACAATAATGTACAATACATTATGGTCATCATTCATCAGTCAATGGCGTATCCAGGACTGTTTGGATGGGGGGGCCAAAAAAACCTAAAGCCATCTTGTTGATCTTAAATATTGAAACGTTGAACCTAATATGCGTGAAGCGCGCACAAAATTGTGATTTTAACACTAAAAAGGTACAGTATGACGTTGTTAACGTCCCTTACATAGTATTTACAGTATTTGGTGTGGTTTGAGGGCCATTATTATATTAAAACCTCTAGAAAACATTAGCGCGGAGCGTGCAAAATTTTGAGTTTTTGAACTAAAATGGTCATGAAAAAATGTAAATATAAATAATGAAATATTAACGTGCACGCTGCATTTGTAACACTAATGGTCCTGTATGATAATAACGTTCCCATATATTATTTTGAATTTTGTGTGTGGTTTGAGGGTCATTATAATGATAAAACCTGTATTCGCGCAGAGCGCACACAATTTTTGAGTTTTTGAACTAACATTGGTCATGGAAAACTGTCCTGAAGCCACCTTGTTAAGATTATGAAATATTGAAATTAAACCGCGCGAAGCGTGCAAAAATTGACATTTTCCAGTATGATGTTTTTGACGTCCCCCACATAATATTTAGAATATTTGGTATGGTTTGAGGGCCATTAAAATGTTAAAACCTGTAGAAAATATGCGCTCAAAGCGCGCAAAATCTTTGGGTTTTAACTAAAAATGGTCATATCATGGAAAACTGTCCTGAAGCAACCTTGTTAACCTTAAATAGTGAAAGATTAATAACAATACGCGCGCGGAGTGCGCAAAAAATTGCATTTCTAACACTTATGGTCCAGTATGATAGTAACGTCCCCCACCTAATATTAAACATGTTGGTGTGGTTTTTGCATTAAAACTTTGTATGTTTGTTTACACGGTCGTTTGGTCCAGTATGATGTTTTTAACGGCCCCATATATTTAGAATATTTTGTGGGCCTGAGGGCCCATATAATGTTAAAACCTGCAGTAAATATTCGCGCTTTTTGACTTTTTTAACTGAAATGGTCATGGAAAACTGTCCTGAAGCCATCTTGTCAAGCTTGAATAATGAAACATTGAAACTTATGCGCGAAGTACGCAAAAATTGACATTTCTAACACTTAATTTATGACGTTTTTAACGTCCCCAACATAATATTTAGAATATTTGGCATGGTTTGAGGCCATTATAATGTTAAAACCTGTAGAAAATATATATCAGTTTTTGAACTAAAATGGTCATGGAAAACTGTCCTGCAATGCCATCTTGTTAAGCTTGAATAATGCGTGCGATGTACGCAACAATTGACATTTCTAACACTTAAATCTTAAATGGTCCAGTATGACGTTTTTAACATCCCCACATAATATTTAGAATATTTCGTGTGTTTTGAGACCCATTATAATGTTGAAACATGTTGAAAAAGTGAGCGCGAATCGAGCAAGAAAAAAACCAGTTTTTAAACAAAAATGGTCCAGAAAAACGTTCCTGAAGCCCTCTTGTTAAGCTTGAATAATGAAACATTGAAACTAATACGTGCAAAGCGCGCACACATTGGTATTTTTAACACTAAAATGGTCTAGTATTCCGTTTTTAACGTCCCTCACATTAAAATTATGGGGTCGTGATATTTATGGGGTCGGTATATTTGACGTGCTGATCGTACACGATTCTGGTCGTTGCGCTATAACCGAATAACCCACTACAGAAAATTTGGTATCAAAATGTTCAGAATTATAATGCCCATCTCTTGAAAGCATTTTGAAGGGCTCAAGTAGTATAGTTTTCATACAGGACTACTAAATATTTGTAAAAAAAGATGTTACAAACATTGCATGCTGGGTAACGGTTACCATGGCAACCGCCACGATCGTCCGGTATCGTTGAAATTTTCACAGAAGTGTCCGGCCATTAATTTATAAGCTTTCAGAATATATATGTTTTACTACCTTACAGAGTCTCATATTCAAATTATAAGTTGATATTTACATGCATGTGCAAATTCACAATTTCTTCACAAATCAATTTGTCAGGGAAAGAGTTAAAGGGCAAAACCACAAGAATATGTTATCCTGAAGATGAGTACAAAGGAATAAATATGATACCCAGAGGCAATAATCAATGTAAAAGTTGATACGAACCAGAGGCATTTTGAGGTTTAGTTGGGTATATTTGCTCCTTGCTCCTGCTTATTTCAAGCCCTGGGTATTTCTGCTATCTACTGAAGATAACAATATGTAGTATTGTGCTATCTATGGAAGATAACAATATACTATTGTGCTATCTACTACATGTAGAGCTAATGATGTGTAATTTGTGCTATCTACTGAAGATAACAATATGTAGTATATTGCTATACAGGGTATATCAAAAAAAAATAGGACTCTGATTCATGACAGTGTAATTCTTATTATAATCATTGGACCATGACCAATTTAGTCTCAATGTAAAGCCCAATTAATTATTATGATATCCTGAAAATATGAGATCAATCCGATGAAAAATAAGAAAACTAGCGTACTTTGTGTAAACCATGTCATTTACTGGTTTGTACAATGGGATTTTTTTTTGATACACCCTGTATACAGAAGATAACAGCATGTAGTATTGGACTCTGTGAAGATATCAGTACTGTAGAGGATTGTGTTATCTACTGAAGATAATAATGTGTAATTTGTGCTATCTACTGAAGATAACAATATATAGTATTGTGCTATATACAGAAGATAACAGCATGTAGTATTGGGCTCTGTGAAGATAACAGTACTGTAGAGGATTGTGTTATCTACTGAAGATAATAATGTGTAATTTGTGCTATCTACTGAAGATAACAATATATAGTATTGTGCTATATACAGAAGATAACAGCATGTAGTATTGGGCTCTGTGAAGATAACAGTACTGTAGAGTATTATGTTATCTACTGGAAATAACAATATGCTATATACTGAATATAACAATATGTAGTATTGCGTTATCTACTGAAGATAACAACATGTAGCATTGTGCTCTCTACTGGATATAACAATATGTAGTATTGTGCTACTACTGAATATAATGATATATAGTGTTGCATTATCTAAAGATAACAGTATGTAGCATTGCGCTATCTATGTAAATAACAATATATACTATTGTGCTATCTACTAGAGAAAACAATGTGCAGCTTGTGCTATCTACGGAAGATAACAAAATATAGTATTGTGGTATACAGAAGATAGCCTCATGAAGTATTGGGCTATGTGAAGATACCAGTGAGGAGTATTGTTATCTACTGGATATAACAATGTGTATATTTTGTGCTATCTCATGAAGATAGCAATATGTACTATTGTGGTATCTATTGATGATAACAGTATACAGATGACGGGTTATCTACTAAAGATAACAATAAATAGCATTGTGCTATCTACAGAAGCTAATACTATGTACTGTAGTATTGCGTTATTTTTTGAACATAGCAATATGTGGTATTGTGATATCTACAGAAGATAACAACATAGTATTGTGCTACCTATAGAAGATAACCGTATGTAGTATTGTGTTATCTACTGGATACAACAATGTGTTGTGTGTGCTATCTACTAAAGATAACAATATGTAATATTGTGCTATCTCATGAAGATAACAATACACAGTGTAGAGTATTGTGTTATACCGGAGATAACAAGTTGTAGTTTTGGTTATTTACTGAAGAAAACAATATGTAACATTGTGTTATCTACTGAATATAACAGTATGTCATCATCATCATCAGGTTACATAGTTCGCTCCCTTGAGAGGAACCCCTCACTAGAATGCCTCCACAGACTTCTGTTTCTGGCTAGTCTTGACCCTGTAGTGCCCAGCTGTCTGGTAAGGTCGTCTCCAGCGTGTTTTGGGGTGTCCACGTTTACGGGTCCAATTTCTTGGAGTCCCCTCTGTTGCTCTGACTGTCCACTGGTTATCTGCTAGCCATGCAATGTGTCCTGCCCACCTGCGCCGTCCTGATGTTATCGATGATATCGCTGACACTTGTCTGTTGTCGAATCTAGGTGTTAGCTTTCGGTCGTGAAGGGTAATGCCCAGCATTATGCGCTCCATCTTGTACTGTGCCACTGCAAGCTTCTCTAACATGGTGTTGGTCGGTGCCCATGTCTCACTACCATAAGTCATTACTGGTAGAATGTACTCATTTAGAACCTTCATCTTGATCTTCATACTGGTCTTACGGCTTCTCATGATATTTTCCACTTTACTGAAGGATGCCCAACCGAGTCCAATCCTCTTTATCTCAGGGAGCAAATCACCATCTCGCGTCACCGTCTTTCCCAGGTATACATATCTGTACGCCTCCTCGATGGTTTTTCATCAATCAGTTATTACGGACTTGTTGACATGGTCATTGAACATCACTTTGGTCTTGCCTAGATGCATGTTAAAGCCAACTGGTTTGCTGGCTCTATGTCAGTTAGCATGCTTTCGAACTCCTCTGGTGATTTGGCCATCAAGATGATGTCATCGGCGAATATTAGGTGTGAAAGGTGTTCGCCATTGATGTTAAGGCCCCTGTCTTTCCAGTCTATTCTACCTATGATGGCATCTTGGAGACATGATGTGAAGAGTTTAGGTGATGTTGTCACCTTGCCTTGCTCCCCTCTCCAGCTTGATTGTATCACTGTCCTCAGGATGGATGTGGCACCATGGTATGTATGTAGTATATCTGGTACACACTACATTATGTAGTATTGTGTTATCTCCTGAAGATAGCAATATGTGGTATTGTGTTATCTAATGAAGATAACAACATATAATATTGTGCTACCTATAGACCATTTCAAATCCGAAAAGATACGATCGGTTCTGAATGCTTCCGATTAGCCGAGTGATTTGACGCTCAGTTACAAATGCATTCTGGATAGCCTACATGAAGATGTCTTGTCTCCTGAGATGTAGGTTTTAAATGCCACATGCTTTGAAAGTATTTCCATTCTAAGGTTACTGATAACTCAATATTTATGAAATCTAGTTATTCCTTTCCAGAAAACCCTTGTGTGTCTTACAAAGAGACAATAGGAGCAGAATCTGACTGTGTATGCCTGGCTAAATGAGAGCGGTTCCTTTCCTGATGGACTGTCTGAGGCCATAGAAAATGTAAGTACAGTCATCAAAAAAAGTAACTATACAGGTATTAAATGGGCTTCTGACTCTTAAAATATATATCCTACCTAAAAATATTAAATAATAAAGTTGTTGAGAAATTTGTCTCCTTTAATATGAGATATTGCACGCTAGGATCGGGTGATTATTGAGGACGTGGCACTCAAAAATGTAAGGAGAAGTCCGATTTTTATTTTCTACACGCGGACCAGATCTACGGGTATCTTATTGATTACCGGTAGTGCAATTGGGGGATGCATGCGCAGTTTGGACAGTCGGCCGCATTGTTCCGATGGATCAATACGCCACACACACGCTACCTGTCATTCTCTTCCCCGTGTTGAGATGTAAAATGTGAATTTGAGATTGTGACTTTACCTTACATTTTGGATTGTCGCTTCCTAAATATTCAACCGATCCTAGCGTGCAATATCTCATATTAAAGAAGATAAATTTCTCAACAACTTTATTATTTAATATTTCTAGGTAGGATATATATTTTTAGAGTTAAAAGTACATTTATTACCTGTATAGTTACTTTTTTTGATGACTGTATATAGATGGGATCTGGAACAATGAAGAACTTTCATATCTTTTTCCAATTCTAACACACAAAAAAAGACTTTTTTGCAATCTATATAAAAATTGAAAGTACAATGAAACAGTTGTATTAACCTAACACTCACACGAACTATGATTCACTACAGCCTGTGACTATCTTTGTGCGCATGCTAGGGCATTGATTAGATAATTTCATATGAAATCGTTGCCCGAGAGACGATTGGCAGCTTAGCTCAGTGGTTGAGGCCTGTGACTGGTGTGCGGATGGTCCGGGGGGTGTCGTGTCGTTTTGTTGGGTGAAATTCATACTTTGTCCCCCTCTCCTGATCCCCAGGAAAATATCGCCTGACTGGATAGGGTTGAATGTGTGGAGTTCAAATTTAGCCCTATAAAAACTCTCATTTTTGATACTTCTAGTGCAATAGGTTTACTTGTTTAACACGAAAAATCCTCATAGGGTGTATTTTTGGAGAACACAGATTTTGGGTGTGTCTGAAAAATCTTCGGTCATGTTGCTTACAACATTATATTTGACTATCATCCTCCACCGGAACACCAATATTATCTTATGTTAGGGCCAAGTTTCATTCTAATATTTTGAAAATTGTGCCACAGAATGGACCATTTTGCCATGAGAATAAATGTACGTGTTTGGCTTTGGTTTGAATCATGTAATATCTTTGGAGTCGAATGAAAAATAAAGACTCATTGTATTACTTCTGACATCATTATATTTGCCACTTAGGGTGATGTTAACCCAAGACAAGACTACAGGGAGTATGCCAGATGTAGCAAAAGCCCGTAAAATCTGGTGTTTTGGCCCTGACGGTAATGGCCCTAATCTACTGGTTGACTGCACAAAAGGTGTGTAGAATATTAGCGAAATCAGGAACAGTTTGGTGGCTGAATTCCAATGGGCAGTGAAAGAGGTTAGTACAAACCGGTGCGCAAGATTATTTAGGAAAAGTGTACTTTAGGGCCCAGATTCTGGAACGTACTAGTATCGTACAATACTAAAACACACAGTATCATTCGATACTGGTACAAAGGCAGTGTTCCAGTATCCGGCGATACGGGTATCCAATTATATACCAGTATCGTTCAATACTGGGACAAAATCACTACTGGGGCAAATCACTACTGGTAGCATGTGTACCAGTATCGCCCGATACTGAAACATAAAACCGTACCAGTATCGAGTGATACTGCCAAATTTATTGTATTGAACAATACTGGTATACCAGTTATCTGGGACCTAAAGTACACTTTTCCGAATATTTTAAAGGAATCTTTAATTGGTTAGGCTAACAAATTTTGTTTGTTTGTTTGTCCACGTGCGACCGACCGTGTACCATGGTGCCAACCGTATTATTTTTTATTATTTTTTTAAAACAACTTTTTAGCAATTTGAATGGCCAAACGGACCGTTTTATCCATGATTTCGCATGACATCTTCAATCTTTATAACACCGTCCCCAATGCGCAATCCTGTGTAACATGATGTTTATAACATGAACTTGGCACCCGCGGGGACTGTTGAAAGGACTAAATGAAAATTCATTGCACATGCAAGTAATTTCATTTTTATACTAAAAACGCAGTGTGAGAAAATATGAAAAATCTAGTTACGGTTAATATTTGTTCCCAAAATAATGCTCAACAGCATGAGTATTAATTTCAACATAGTTAGTACGGGAACAAATAGGTTTAGTAATACTTTCACGTATATATTTCTAACAAACCTTCAACACAACATTCTTTCGCTTTCTGCAACAATGGCGGCGTGTTTCAAATTCGGAGTTTGCAGAGTTGCAACCAATGCGACAATATTTATGGTCACACACTCACAATTTTTGGCCACCCGCGCAGGACACACATATGATGCAGTGTGCTTGTTGCCTTCTGTATTCATTTGAAGCTGAACAAACTATAGGAGCTTAACAAGTGCAACATGTTGTGTACAAACCTTCATACCTTATGTTTATTACTGATCCTGATGTATCTATTCAACAATGTGGTGTTGCTTTTGTCAGCACTATAACTCCTCCATATACACATCTTTTTCCTTTGGTATTTTTATATAGTTTTTTAGTTAAAATTATTTCTTGCTAACCAAACCTACCCATTTTATGTTCATAAATAGGCCTACTCTAAATTTGGGTCAATCCAAGCTCTTCCAAGCAATATGCATTTTTACTGTTTTATCCATAAACCCTGTCAATAATTATTAGCTAGGTGGGTGTTGTTCTCATTGTTTCCATACAACAAATACAAAACCCTCTTTAAGTTTATGTGTGGTATAAAATTGTAACAATTCAACCATATATTTTATTTCCAACCATGCATATAGATTTTTTCAATTTAGAGCGTCTTGTGTGAGGAAAGCATGTGCGCCGGGGATACGATTCAACATTCAAAACATGAAAATTCACAGAGATTCAATGCAATGCAAGGGAGGTCAAATCATACTTGCTGCACGCCGTGCTGTATTCGCCAGCATGCTCACAGCCCAACCCTGTAGCATGGAACCAGTGTTTCTTGTAGAAATTCAGGTGAGACCAATAATAAAATAAAATGCATCAATTTTTGATTGGGCAATGGTGCACTATTCTCAACATGCTTACCCAGAGCCACAGTGTCAATACACAAACATATTGTTAGCTGGTTTCAGAATACACCATAATCCAACATCAACTTCTAAGAAGAGACAAATTCTTATGTGGTTTTTTTCTTCAGTTGGTAAATTGCCTGTAATTTAAAAACTAGAGGTTCAATTTTAATTTGGGTTGAACCATACTGTAGCATTTTTCATCTGCTTTTAAACTGCCGACATATGACTTATTTAGCTTGATCACGTTGTATATTATTACTGCCCTATCAAGGACAAAGCCACTTATCTTATATACATGTAGGTCTACCACTGTGCAGTAACATCATAGCATCCAGTGACTGATGCATTATATCAACATGAGTTCAGGGATTCATCTTAGTGATAAACTACAATGATTGTAATGTGCTCTAACTGCATATAGGTATCACAACCTATGCATTTTCTATTATTATCATTATTCATTGCATAATTTATTATCATCGCAGCCTATCGGCTGAATTGGCACAATATTACAGATATTCACAAAATATATGTGTGTGGATGATAACTGTCCCATCATTCTGTATTGAGTTTCTGATGAGTGAGGATCTATCGGTCCTTATGAAACAGATCTGTAAAACCATGTAGCAGGATCAAGTCTAAATTTTATATTGTACGAAAATCCTTACCGGTTGAGCACTTTACATTTTGGATGATTTCACCGCTATGTATTATTATTAGGCTTACTGTATTTTGCACAATGAAATGAAATGAAACAGAATCTTAAGGTGGTCTAAAATTTCCAAATCTGTTGCGCAAAATGCAAAATTGCGGAAAGGATCCGTTGCGCAAAATACAAAAATGCGTATCGTAACCATAATGTGAAAACTGCCCTAGTCCGTGTTACAAACGACATTTTACAGGCAATTGATTCCCACAAATGTGTTGTCCTCGTCCTCTTAGACTTATCTGCGGCGTTCGATACGCTTGATCATGATGTACTTCTCACTCGTTTCAAGGAACGTTACAGTATCACTGGCATTGCTTATCGTTGGCTGTTATTCTACTTTACCGGGCGTCGACAATGTATCGTCATAAACGGAGTGCGTTCTCAGCAACGAACTGTTCCATATGGTGTACCTCAAGGCTCAGTCATCGGGCCAATGGGGTTTTCCCTTAATTCCTCGCCGATTGAAGACATCATTGAAGCTCACGATCTTGAATCTGTGGTATATGCTGATGACTCTCAAGTCTACGTAACATTAAAGGTCACACGAGTCCAATTCCAGCATTGACCGCATTGAACGTTGCATTAGCGATATCAAAAGCTGGATGGTCACAAATAAACTTATGCTCAATGACAGCAAAACAGAACGCCTCCATCTCACCTCTCGGTTTATTAATGAATCGATCAATGTTAATTGTTAACGTTGGTGATGCGAACGTTTCCACCTCTTCCTCTGCACGCAACTTGGGCGTATTGATGAAAAAATGACTCTATCCCAACATCAGCAATGTCTGCAAGAGTGCTTCGTTTGCTCTATACAACATTGGCAAGTTCAGAAAACATCTAGATCGGGCTTCCACCAGAGAAGCTTGTTCATTCATTTGTTACATCACGTCTAGATAAATGTAATGGCTTGTTAGTTGGACTCCTAGCGCAGATCTTGACAGACTTCAAAGAGTGCATAATTCTGCAGCTCAGTTAGTTACCCGTGTTGGAGCAGGTCGTGTACATATCGTCAGCCTGCTTCAATAATTGCCTCACTTGTCAGCGAAATTGACTTTTTTGCATAAATCATGACTTCATTACATTATGCACATGCTGTAATAATATCTAAAGTCATTGACAAATCATAAGTGTTGATAAATGCACAATTGCAATTCTGCCTAAGTCAGCATTGTGAGTGAGGCAGATTGTAATAATTATGTAAAATGTTTCAAATTGGTCATATTAACTCGTATTAGGCCTATAACAAGCCACATTTCCCCAACCTATCGTCAGCCTGCTTCGATTAACTGCCTAAGTCACTTTTCCTATTTTTGCTGTTTTCTCAAAACTAGAAAAAATGAGTTAGGCAATTATCGAAGCAGCCTGACGATATGTTATTAGTATTTTGCGAGCACTTCAATCTGACTTTGAACCATTATGATATGTATGAATATCGTAAGCAGTTTCTCAAGCTACGAAGTAGAAGGAAGAGGAAGCAGAAGAGAAGGTTGAATCGGAATGTTTCGCAAATAACCCCCATGCTGCAAGGTGTCTTTAATTAGTATACTTCTCTGCCTGATCATGTCATTCTTATTTAGATTTTGGACCTACCGTGTTCAGTTGCCTTTGCATGCCTGATGGAACAGGGACATAGAAGAAAAAAGTATTTGGGTATTGTGTCCAACTGATAAAGACTTATTTTTCCTCAGCTGCGCTCTACGACCTCTCTTGCCCTCACAGACTTCGCGAAACAGTTTTCTTTTCTTACATGTGGTATAGATACAAATCAGCAGCTATTGGATTTTGGTTTCATAATAGTTGAAAGTCTCCACTTTGTCATTAAATTGGCCTCAATAACAAGTCAATCTGTACAGCCTGGTGAAGATTCAATCATTGTGTTCATAAATACACTCTTGGATTGCATGTACACATGTAGGAAGATGTACATCCAAATATATCTCATCTCATCTTCTTCCTTTCTGTCTTTCAGGATAATCTCTACCTCGGAGAGTTCGTTGAGCAGGTCTCTGGCGCCAGGAGAAGACGTGGGTAATTGTGAAGACTATGGCTAAGAAAATAATGGACTTTTGCAGCACTTAGAACAATAACATCGTCATCCACAGTAAAGGCGCGGTCAAATTGATGGTGCGTAAGCCTCTGTAGAGAGGATTTTGGTAAATATGTGTCGCTATAATGTTATTCCATCCACTAGAGTGGATGCAGTTTTACCAGGCTTAAACCAAATTTAGATGTACTTTTTTATGACCATCTTCGACCATTCTAATGCAGTGGGTGTGGTCAGATACAGTGGCGTACCCAGGGGGGTCCAGGGGGCCCCTGAAATAACACCGTTGGTAAAAACGACCCTCCGTCGGTAGATTTGCGATTTTGACCATGCGATTTTTTTGGGGGGCCGGTTATGTTGACAACTTCATCGCTACCCTCCCCCCACCCCCACTTATCAAGATTTCACCTGCTCACAGGAAAAAAATTGTGCATGTTTTACGAATTTTTTTTGGAGTCTGTAAAAAAATTGTCTGTACATCATGCATCTCGTCGGTACAAATATAGTCGGGCCCCCCCAGTTTCCAAAAGCTGGGTACGCCACTGGTCAGATATGGTATTTACTTTATTCAGTCATTTTAATTGGACCAGGCTTAAACCAAATTTAGATGTACTTTTCTGTGACAATCTTCGACCATTCTAATGCAGTGGTGTGGTCAGATATGGTATTTACTTTATTCAGTCATTTTAATTGGACCCCAAAATTACTGACATCCCTTGTCAGCCCGATGGATGGCTATGACGTCATCTGGCACACAGATTGCATCGATTTTTCAAAAAGGGTGGTCAATGTTTTATTAAAAAATTATTATCAATTTTCCTTTTATTATTTAAAATTTAAAATGCATTAGAAAGACAATAAAAGATGGATATTTTGTTTTGGTTGCCGTACGAACCATGTGCAACAATGGATGGGTCTGTACATAGTATAGATATTTTGGAATGTAACCGTAACCTTCCCAGGCACTATGATTCATTATGGCCAAAAACAATCTCAGTTCTTACCACAAACAATTAACACATCAAACGCAACTAAATCCCTACACACCCCACCCAGTAGGCATTGCCCTCAACAGTGATGACAAAGTATGATTTCTTTACTCAACGGGGTGGGGGGGGGGGTAAATTCACCGCAAAAAACCCGGGATTCCACCCCGGACCCTCCGATCACTGAGCTAAAGCGGCCAATGCTTGCCCAGGTAATGATTTCGTACCCACACATATCAGCTCGGACGATGACGTCATCCATCAATGCTGCAGCATGTGCATGGACATTGTTTTTAGTCGTAGTGAGTGTTAGGAAGGTTTGGGTTATTGCACCATCAATGTATTAAGTTTTTGCATACTGTTCATTATTTAAACAGGGTGTCTGTTTACAGTTCAACTTTTGCTGTTCTCTTGAATCTCTGAAGTTCATAACATTCACCTCATTCAACACAACCTTCATCATAAAATAATTACAACTATTTAACTCTCTTTTACCTTTCAGGGCCTTTGGACACCGGGGAATACAGCATTCTGCTAGTGGTCAGAATTTTCATTCACTCCATGCCACTGAAATATCATTTACCGGGTCCGCTCAACATATAAAGTGAATCTGAGCATAGGCTACGGAAGCATCATAATTTAGAGGGGTTGCAGACAGCAGACATATTTAATCAGAGACGGTAAAAAACAGAGATAATCGTCTCTTTTGAAATTGTGTAGGAAACGTGTGCTGTCTGTCTCGCTCGCACCTTTATATGACTTGCATATATTCAATACTACAGGTAGTAGTCTGTTACGGCAACAAATTGTCTCTCATAGTATACTAATAGTGTAGTATGATATATTAAACTGTTTGTGAGATAGGCTTTTAGGACGGGTATTCATAATATAAGTTCAAAGTTTAACGGGTTCGACGTCGGACAAGTTTTAAACTATCTTAAGAAAATTAAATATTGAACGATCTTTAGAAAAGACAGGTCGGTGGAAATTCAAATCCGTCATACATTTTTAACAATTAAAAATTATTGCATGAAATCACTGGTGCAATTTACATAACAATATTTAAAAAGTATTTTATGCAATTGTTTCACTCAACTATATACATTCGGAATAAGAGACGTGGTGTCAGGTTAGATAATACTCTTGAGGAGTTATTTTATGGCAGCGCTAGATGCTACAGGCCTTTTGTGATGCTTCCGTATGATCCATTTTAATCTGAGACACAAATAGCTTCAACAGAAAATACTGGCTTATAGCCGTACACATAATTTAAAAGTCTCTGATTAAAGGATAATGACTGCGTATTAGGTAACTGTGAAGAAACAACATTTTCACTTTGGAACCGAGAAATTGCACGAGGGGCGTAGCAAAGTAAAACATTTGATTCTACACTTACCGACAAAACAACAGTGCAAAGTCATCATTCTGATTCAAAACCGTCATTTAATGATACAGATGTTACTTGTACCATTAATTATTAATTTAAAAAGTTACATTTGCGGCAATTTAACCCTATATATATATATTCATACACTCTTAGTAGTGTTGAACCAATCAGAAAGCAAGAAATTAAAATATGTGGAGTGCATTGAAAGGGTCTAAGGTAAAGTGTCTAATTAACTCCGTGTGTGCCCCTTTCAATGCGCTTGGCAGTTGGCACCACACGCTTGGTTTTGATTCGTTGCTCATGAATCACAGGTTTGCCTATTTTCACTGCGGGTGATAGCAAACTTGTTAACATGTTTTATTCATTAGTACATAGATCATACTTATGCTCAAATTGTGAATTGTGAATCATGCGTATGTTTTTTGTTTCTCAAAAAATTCGAAAAATCAATGCACTTGCACAAATGTTGGTTTGCTCACAATAGCACTGTCCCCTGCAGAGTTGTTCCAATATTCATACATCAACATCAGCGCGTGTGCATTGATTTGTCTAATTATCTGTAAACAACAAAATCAAGGCATTTATTAACCTATAATCAATTAATCTGATTGAAAATTGTGCAGCCGAATCACTCACACGTTACGTCACTGCGTTGTGCACATACGCCATGCGTTTGTTGCATAACTCGAATCGTTATGGTGATTGAACTTGAAACGCATTATACGCTTGGGTGACTAATTATTACGCAGAAGTGCTTAAAATTTGTATTTTGTTCCACGTAAAAATTAATTTCAAATAACCAATTCTGAATGTTTCGGGTCATACGAGGGGCAGTCAATAAATAATGAAAGTGATCATGGTATGGGATGCATGAGTGATTCTATTGAGGGGATAATGAGATCAATACAAAGTATGAACCTTTGTCTTTCAAACAATACAGTTTTGGATTTTTAAGTGTGAACTATGACGTCATAGCATTGTCTCAAAGTAAGTACACTTGGGACACTGCTAAATCAGTTATTTGGCGGGAAATTTGAATTGTTTTTATGAAACACGTGGTAAGAAGATTGCATAACATGACATCAGAAGCAGGTAAATCCCGATTTGTTTTCCGCATAAATATGATACAAAAGACAATAACTTTAATCCCTGTGTAATTTGGACTGTGTAGTATAAGAGGAAAAAGTAAGGAGAACTGTGTAGTATAAGAGGAAAAAGTAAGGAGAAGCAATTGAATAAAAGGTATACAAATATCAGTATTTCAAATAGCTAATTTTCATTTAAAATGCCCAGTCAGTGAATCACTAATATTGCGGAAAATCAAACAATTTAGGAAAAATTTAAGCAATTAACCAGTTTGGAAGATTCCATATGATAGTTAACTAATTATCTGAACTTATTCGCATGAAACCTGCAGAAAAAATGCGCATGCGCAGACGGCAGATAATTTTGAAACAGGCCCAAAATGGCTAAAATCATGAAATTTACCAGATAAAAGCTTACTGCGCCTTCAAAATTTTTTCAGAAATAATGAAAAATGCTTAAATCAATGTGTAAATATATTGTGATAGTCAAAATGAAGATATACATGAATGTATCAATTAAAGATGGCTGCCACAACCTCTCTTATTACTGTTCTAGATATGTATTGTGTAAGTAATCGTCATATAATTTCAATGGTTTGAGGACATTTTATGAACAGCTCCTTTTGAAATCCCCACTATTATTGCTTTACATCCCACAACAATGTATTAAATTATAATCCCTCCATTGTTCTTTATCCTTTGTTCTTTGCTAAATAAAAGCGTATTTGAGATGGTCCCTTCTTGTTCGTATTTAAGGCATTCAGATCTAAAAAGAGTGTCAAACAGAGATAAGTGTGTATTCTTACTATGTGTCAAGTGTTATCTTTTTCATGCTTGCATTGCCGAGATATACGCAAATGTATCAATGAACCCATATTCAACATATTACATATCCAGCCAAATAATTGACAGATTTCAGTCAGTGTCTGAAACCTATTGTGTTTATGTTAATGACGTTACATAACTAAAGGTATCTAACAATCCAAAAGTGTATTATCCCCTCAATAGAATCACTCATGCATCCCATACCATGATCACTTTCATTATTTATTGACTGCCCCTCGTATAAGAACTAAATTCTGCTATCATCAAAGCAAATCAGTTCTACTCTAAATCACAATCAGCTTTTTTTTACCATTGATGTACTATTTCTGTGCCACAAATCATGTTTTGAGCCAATAAAATCCACCATGTCTTAGGTCGTCTGGTTTGCTACGACCATGATAGTGCGCCCCCTATAAAACCTTCACCCGTGAATTTGCGCATAGTAGACGGGGGACTTTTGCCTTCGAGATACTTGTCCCATAATTATAGTCTCTGACGTGTCGCATATATTCATGAGGTTTCAAATTTTGTTTTGAGAGACTTAGCAAATTTTGAACAGTTAAATTGTGTAGGAGTAAAGAGCTGTGTTGCATAAGCAGGGGCGGACTGGCCACTGTGGCGTTTTGGCGATCGCCACATGGGCCGCTTGTTTCTGGGCCTCTCAGGGCCGGTTGAGCCTCTCAGGGCCGGTTTGTCCTCTCAGGGCCGGTTACGCGAAATTTTGTGACCGTGCAAATTTTTGTGACTGTGCGATATTTTGTGACCGTGCGAAATTTTATGACCGTGCGAAATGTTGTGACCGTGCGAAGTTTTTTACTGTGCGAAATTTTATGACCGTGCGAAATTTTGTGACCGTGCGATTTTTTTTGTCCCTACCCCCCCCACATACGTGAAATTCACGAGGTGACTGACTGGGAAAAATTTGGGGCAACCTTTTACGAAAATTTACTACCGGGACGACATACTTCTGTCCCCTGGCTCACATGCCGCGGTACGCGCCTGGGCCGCTTTAATTATTTTGCCACGGCCGCTTTCAGGTCCCAGTCCGCCCCTGTGCATAAGGGCCTACATCCACTTCTACCTGTTACTCATTTTGCATTATTGAATGGATGGCTATTCATTATGTGGCTTGTATTGTTGGTGCCTCAATCGGCATGCATGGATGCACTATCCCAAGTCATATAGAAACATTAATAAACACAGCCATACAATCATTTGATTAATTCCATCGACTTGTCAATGCAAATGCAATAATGAAAATGAGTAACATGTTGGAGTGGTCTGGTGGCCCTTTTGCAACAAAGCTCTTCATATACTACATGTATTTAAAAATATGAGCTGTTTTTCATTAATAATCTATATTGTATTTTGTTTGAAATAAAATAAACCATTTCAATATAACTCTAATAATGCAATTTTGTATGAGGGATAGAGATGTCATTCTGGCTAGGAAGAAATTTAAGGTCGTTAAACTGCTGAAGAGAGACAGCCGCCAAGGCAGCCGCCAATGCGTCTTGACGTTTAGTTTTGTAAATAAGTACTAGTAACAGTTTTAATATAATGTAAATATGTATATACGGTTTTATCATTTTGCTCCATAAGGTCAACTAAAAATTCAAAAACTGACCACGGCATACTATGACAATTTCAGATGAAAAACAAAGAGAGATATAGCCGTCCGATTAGCGAAAGACACCAAGGCGGCGTTTTGATGTTTATTTTTTATTTTTGCAAATATGTGTATGTACTGTTTTATTATTTTGCTTTGATTATCTTAATTTAAGTGTCAGTAACTTCAAACTTTGCAGGAAACTTTGTTAATGGCATTATCAATCCTTGATGAGCTATATGACAACATTATCATTTTATGTAAAATGTCAGACACTATAATATGTTGCGTGGAAGAAAGTTTCAAGTGCCATTTTGGTCAAATTATAATTGAAATTGACTCCTACACTTCCCACACCTGACACCAAATGTTGCCCATGACATCATAATTCAGAATATGTGTGTCAAAATGTATGACACATTCCTCCCGTTATTCTCAAAAGTAACATTTCAATTGGTTTATCAATACCATTTCAATATATTATGTTGTTTTGTTATTGTTGTATTTTAAAAGTATGTGTGACGTATCTAGAAACTGTGGCCTGAGATATGCCCATGATCTGCTGGCCTACAGAAGTTTGATAGCCCGGATCAGCTAAATAAGCCAAAGTCGTTTTCATTTGCACCAATGGTGTCAAACATCCACCATGAGTTTCATTATTTACCGTTATAAATGTTTCGCCAAGCCCATTAATGTTCCTTGTCAAACCTAAATAATGTTCTGTAGGTGGCAGGATTGAATTTAGTATGGTCAAACCTGTCCTTGCACACCTAAGGTTGTTATCTCATAGGTAGAAACATGGCAGCAAAAGTGATGACTGTGTTGGCAAAGGGACAAGCTTCAAAATATGGAGGTGCTTCTAAAAACACAACTAAATGCTTGTTCGCTTGAGTTTTCATGAATTTAATTTGTTTAGCAATTACTTACTCGTATAAGAATTAGTAGCACCTTTGCTTAAAACACTGGATTTTACTAATTGTTAGTAAAAGCAATTGCTTATTTTTATGAGATGTACATGTATTTCAAGCAATTTTCCCAACGGCCTTCTTGGCCTATGTTTAAACAAAGACGGTTAAGGTAGATGTTCTAATTGCTGGCCCGATGTTTGACTTGAAGTTTTCTATTTTACATGAAAGGTCATCCTTAAAATTGTCGCATTCCAAAGTTTGAGTTGCATAACTCCAATGGTTCTTTAGAAGCACATGGTCACAAGATGCATATACACACAAACTGACGGGTGGTTAACCACCTTTGGCAGCAATTTACCACATTTTACTTTTAGCCTATAATTTCTAAATGGACCATTTCTGGCTCCTAAGATTTTACAGACATAATGAGAAAAATATGGGGTTCTTCTGATATCAAAGTATCTTGATGTGAAAGAAAATCATAGTCAAAACAAAAGTGATCGGAACATACACCTTTAATTAGTTTAAATCAATAGAGCTCCATCAATAGTGTTGATCGTGCAAAATGTGACTTGGGGATATTTACATGTCCTAAAACTCCGGAGGTCAGTGAACATACCAAACGGGTACGCATCCGCATCCAAAAAAACGGCGAAAAGGGTCCAGATTTCACCACACGACGTTGTCGACGTCTTTCTGAAAAGGGGTACTATTTAGAGGGCATCGCACTTTAGGGTATCCATCGAGGTATCGACGTTTAGGGTACTAATTGTTATGTGTAACTTTTCACATATGGGCATATCACATGCATATGTATAATAGAGGTATGAGCAATTCAGACATAATTTAAGGATTTATTTTATATAGTATACGTATTCAGACTTTGTACGGTTTCGTTATTTGCGGGGAGAGCATTCAATCTAGTGTCACACAATTTGCTTTTTATTAACGCATTGGTACAAACTAGTAATACAACCAAGATTTACATCTATAGCATGCAAGACTTCAGAAATCGTATAGTTAAAGCATGGTCAAAGAAGCAACAGTTCACCTTTGAGCATAATTATTGATATCAGTCCATGTACACGATGTAGAAGTATGTGTAATAGCATAATATCAATAGTTACATTAAATTTGGAGTTATGTGATATATTCTCTGAGTAGTTCATAAATGAATAAACAATTCTACATGTAGTATTGTAATAATACTTAAAATAATGTCCAGTTCGTTCCTCTTTGTTTTTATGTGTGTAGACTGTAAAGGTAGTCCGTATTGTATAATAGATACAATCATTTCGATCATTCAACTCATGCACATACGACACACAGTCAGGGCGTATTTTCAATTGTGCTAGCCGGCCTTACATCCATACGCAATCATCAAAAATTCAAGATAGCCTATTTCACGAGAGCATATTTTGCGAAGCTGCGTCCAGATCATAAATTCGCGAAAAACTATGCATGCATGCGCGCTACGTTTGACCAATCAGGTCGGGCGGTCATTTTTTTTAAAAACGCTCCGTACGCACTGACTAGGACGAATATTAACGATATCCTAATGGCAGCAACTTAATCTTATTGGCTATAACAGCGTCTTGGAGTAGGCAACTTGCAATCTTGGAAAACGTTGGAACGGCGCTTTACACGCTTAGGGCATTCTATACGACAACACCAATGTTCCCTTCACCATACCACATCGATCAAGGGACACCTTGAAGAACTGCTGAAGAAATTAACAGTCTGTATCATTGCAAGTGGGTGTTAGTTTCCCGTCGATAACAAGTATAAAGCGTTCAAAGACTTTCCGGGATTGACAACGGTGGACGAATAGCTGTACATTTTGAATATCCGTTGGTTTCAATGTAAAAATGGATATATATCGATTATATGACCCAAGTTGGATAACCAGCTACAGTGTCGGTATCCATATTAATTTTAAATTGAACCAGCCATTCATTAACCGTTTGTCACATTTATAATTTAACCTTGAATATTCAAGCCCATATCTGGCATCGTCTGATTAGTTTTATTAGAAATATCATGGTTGACATTGCTATCTTCAGTAGATAGCAAACATTCCTTTGGCTGGAATTGATGTATTCAGCAAATAGCGCTAGCAAGCAATTTATGCTGACACTATGGTTGGCATTGCTATTTTCAGTAGATAGCAAACATTCCTTTGGCTGGAATTGATGTATTCAGCAAATAGCGCTAGCAAGCAATTTATGCTGACACTATGGTTGGCATTGCTATCTTCGTTAGATAGCAAACATTCCTTTGGCTGGAATTGATGTATTCAGCAAATAGCGCTAGCAAGCAATTTATGCTGACACTATGGTTGGCATTGCTATCTTCGTTAGATAGCAAACATTTCTATGGTTGAAATTGATGTGCTCAGCAAATAGCGCTAGCAAGCAATTTATGCTGACACTATGTTTGGCATTGCTATCTTCGTTAGATAGCAAACATTTCTATGGTTGAAATTGATGTGTTCAGCAAATAGCAAGCAATTTATGCTGACAATATGGTTGGCGGCATTGCTATCTTCGTTGGAAAGCAAACATTTTTATAGCTGAAATTGATGTTTTCTGCAAATAGCAAGCAATTTATGCTGACACTGTGGTTGGCATTGCTATCTTCGTTAGATAGCAAACATTTCTATGGTTGAAATTAATGTGTTCAGCAAATAGTAAACAATGTAGGCTGATACTATAATGGTTGGCCTCTCTTCAGTATATAATATAATTGAATTTTGAATTGAATTGATTTTATTAACATTTCACAGTCGTGGCCCTAAGGCCAAATTGCATGAAATTTACATGATAAAAACATTGAAAAACAAGACAAGGAACTTATTAATTAATATAAAAGAGAATATTGCACATTATAGATAAAAACATCAACAATATGATATGGTATAAAACATTGAAAAACGCCGAAGAACAAGGCATGGTAATTATGTGATTAATTAATATAGAAGAGAATATTGCACATTATAGATATTTTTTAAAATTGCATTATGTACATAGCAAATACCATTATAAAAATAGAAGTGGGTGCAGAAAAATCCTGGGCCTATTTATTTATCTGCACAAAATACAGCACAGGACTGTTTTTGAACCTATTAGTCCTGGCTGGCAGCTGAGAAATCTCACTATTATTGCGTAAAATACGACCATGGCACTCCCCTCTGGTAGGCGGTATTAGGGAACTGGTGCGATTTGATTTGGAAAGCCCTTCGGCAAACCTAAGACAGTGCCCTTCACGTCTACCAGAGAGGATGTCAAATTTGCAAATGTTTAAAGCATCCTCGTAAGAAGTATAATAACGGCCAAGGATTATTCTGCATGCCCTTTTTTGAGTTGATTCTATTTGTTGAGAATGAGTAGCTGAAACACTCGAGTGCCATACCACATCGGCGTACTCAAGAATTGGTCTGACATATCCACTATATACAACACTGAGCTCATCTTTGGTGAAACCGAAACGTTTTAAAGTCCGAAGCATAAACAAACGGGAATTAGCTTTTTTCAACGTACTGTCCACCTGGACATCCCATTTAAGGTTGTTTTGGATGCGTACACCAAGAACTTTAGCTTCAGTGACATATGCAAGTGGTTCAGTACCAATTCTTAAGTCGCGTAGTGGTGGTGGTTGTTTTGAAAAGGCAATTTGGAGTCCTTGGCACTTAGTGGGATTTAATTTCAGGTTGTTGTCCGAAGCCCATTTTGTAAAATTGTCAAGATCATCTTGGATTGTACTTGTTTGGTATCCATTATAATTTTCAGCGAAACTCAAATCATCAACATACTTCAGACATTTACTCCCAGAATTAAGTGCAGCATCATTAATTAAAATCTGAAGTCCAATTGGGCCTAGTTTTGTACCCTGAGGAACACCACCGTGCAATTTAGTATAGTCTGAAAGAACATCGTTATACCTGACCCACTGTTGCCGGTTGCGAAGAAAGTCGCAAATCCATGGAACGATGGACCTACGAACTCCAATGTCAATGATCTTACCAATTAGAAGGGTGTGATCAACTAGGTCAAATGCCTTAGAGAAATCCGTAAGTACCACCGTTCCAATATTGCGACTCTTCTCCGCACCCTGAAACAGGAAATGAACCAACGAAACCAGATAATGAGTAGTTGAAACTCCTTTGACATTGCCAAATTGTCTGAGATCAATACCATGGTCAACATCCTCAAGCACCCACTTAGTAATAAAACCTGTAATTTTAGCAAATATTGAAGTGAGGGAAACTGGTCTAAGTTTATCAATACTTGGTGGTTGTTGCTTGGGAATAGGAACCACAATAGCTTGTTTCCACTGAACAGGCACATAGCCTTCCCTGTAGGAGGAATTTAGAATATCTGTAAGTGGTACACTTAATTCATACGCAAACTCCTTTACCAATTTTGGTGGAATTTGATCAGGACCACAAGCTTTTCAATTTCATTCAATTTTCATCACAGATACCACAATTTGAGAAGACAAGTCCCATAGTTGGTGCAATTGTAATTGCTTACAAATATTTATTAAACAAGCAAATAAAACAATAACAAAACAGTCCTATTAACACAATGTATGCAAATCCAATGGCATACAATTTATCATTAATGAAAATTTCAAATATTTTCAAAAACTAAACTGGATATCAATGACTGTAACCACATGTCAATATTAGTACACCTAGCACATAAAGTCCCTGACCAGGTGCTTTGAGGTTGGCTTATTCAAAATATATGATCGGTACCAACAATCTGAGATATACATTAAATGAGCAAATTTCTTCTCCGCAGTTTGATACCTCATTCAAAAAAATCGAATGGATACTTTTAAAGTTATGTCGATTTCAATGACCGTGCATGCAACAGAAATGTTGCACTAGGTATAGGAAATCATTGATTTGTGTGTGATTTACCATAGACGGTAAATATCAATGTTTTACCCGTCTATGGATTTACGCACTGAAAAACTCACAGCTTATCAGCTAAGACTTGTATTCTTCACAGCCAGATACACCCTTTGTCCCGCACATTGCGGTTATCACTAAAGACCCATTCATCTGTCTCGTTCAGATAGCACACAGTTATGACAGTAATCACGCACAAATCAATGATTCCTATACCTAGTGCAACTTTTCTGTTGCATGCAAGGTCATTGAAATCGCCATAACTTTAAAAGTATCCATTCGATTTTTTTTGAATGAGGTATCAAACTGCGGAGAAGAAATTTGCTCATTTAATGAATATCTCAGATTTTTGGTACCGATTATATATTTTGAATTAGTCAACCTCAAAGCACCTGGTCAGGGACTTTATGTGCTAGGTGTATATATACTACTACTACTTTGGGGTCATTCACCAGATTGAATTGAATGGGGAGATATGGAGTTCGAATGCTGTTGCAAACTCTTTTGTGATACCTCCATGATGGCCACTAATCCCAAACACAGAAGGTCCCTATTTGGTTTGGTGGCAATACCAATGTTAGATGTACTGTAAAAGTGGAAATGTGTGTTTGTGTAATTTTTCGCGATTTTGCACTTCCATACATGGACCTACATAAAAAATAAATATATTTGCACAGTCGCGCTTGCTGATTTTATCCCGAAAAAAAAAAGTAGCACTTTTGCAGTACATGGTTTCATTATCCTGGTTTTGTCTTACTAAACCCCAACATTCTTCTTCTTTGGGGGGGGGGGGGGTAAGAGAATGGACTCATGGACTAGGTTTCTCAAGTAAAAGGTACCTATGGCATCAATTGACATATCGTCAGCCTGCTTCGATAATTGCCTAACTCAAACAACAAAAATAGGAAAAGTGAGTTAGGCAGTTAACGAAGCAGGCTGACGATATGTTGAATAGCACCATGAATAGTACAGGTGAATTCCAACAGGAGCAGCACCTGTTGGATAGAATTAGGTTGGAGATATACCTTTAAGTGAAATGTGGCTTGTTATAGGCCTAATACAAGTAAATATGACCCATTTTAAACATTTTACATAATTATTACAATCTGCCTGACTCACAATGCTGACTCAGGCAGAATTGCAATTGTGCATTTATCAACACTTTTGATTTGTCAATGACTTATTTACCGTTTAGTTTACAGTGGCCAGTTTCAAAATCAGTGGAATTTTCAAAATACTCAAATAAGAGAATATGGGGCTACTGACTTTTCAGTAGTGTGTTTCATCAGGTTTAAAGTCCAATAATTCATAAGTGTGTAGCTTCAAGTGTCATTTACTCAAATATTCAGAAGATGCTATAAATGTAACTCCCATGATGTACCAATATAAAATTTGATAATCTTCTTATAACTGCTCACATATAATATAACGTTTACAAAAGTCATGATGAATACTGTATTATATAGGACAATGATATACGTACCAAGTAGGGTAAAGTCGCCTATTTTCGGTCACTGGTCAAAATCGTGTAATTGCATCGGTCATCGCCATTTTAAAAGCAATACCGGGCATCAACTATGCAGGGTTTTTTTAGTCGTCAGTTTTTAACGTTGAAGTCATTTTTATTACACGATTGATTTGGGCGAAGTGACCGAAAATAGGCGCTGACCGAAAATAGGCGACTTTACCCTACATGGTATTAAATAACATACAATTTATACACAAATAACATTCATAAATACACAATATAAAAGGCATCGCAAAATTGTAGGCATGGATATTGAAAATTAATGGCAGTGCTTAAATAGACCCATCATTAAAACAAATGACCATCGCCAGGCACACTATGGATATCATGTGAACAATTCTGAAATCACTAATTTTGTACATATCCCTATGGGCCTCTATTTATATTTAGTAGTGTGCATTCTTATGAACCCATCATCGTATGGGACATGCGAGGTTACCAGTCTGGTGGAATGCCCCATATCCAGTTAAAAGTGACCTCAACAGTTAGTGGTTTTGATCAACTCCAGCATGTCTATGGTGTATGGCAATACCATCGGTATGAAATGAGCCCACTTCAATAGAACCCTGTACATTATCTATACAAGGCATACAAATGTGGAGTTTCAAGGCCTTGATGCTCTATACAGCTAAAATGTTGGATGCAATATAACCATAATAGTGGCTGAGAAAAACAATATGATGATATAGTTAAGGTATTGCTGTCCTATCATCATTCTGTCCTCAGGCAGTTGATCATTGATTCCAACTCTGGGAGCTTTAGGGTTAAAATCAAATAAAACTCTCATTAAAATCCAGAATCCAAATGACGCTTTAACGGCATCATCAACTGCAGTGACCAGGGGTGGTGGTAGTTGCTTCACGGAAACGAAGCTAGTTTCTAATGGAGTACCCACATTTACCTTCCATAGCAAGCTGTCTATGTCTAAGACAGGCATTGCATCCACTCTATTTTGGCAAGGTTATGAGTAGTATGGCCATCAAAGATATTGACAAAATGGAGTATCTGCCCAAACTGAGGCTTTCTCCCATCTACACCACGCACAGTGAATGAGGAAACGGTGCGTTTTGCCTCTTTTACAAGAGAATTGGTTCTGTCGTGGGTTGACATTGGTTGCTTTGAATTCATGTTACAGGTAACGACATCATGAATATCCATGGACTTTAAACTCTCCGATTCAGGAGGTGTATGTTGATGAGCAGCTAATGGTCCTGTTGAGAAAAAAGAAACAAAGGCATTTAATACATTGACCAACACAAACCAAACATCCTCACATTCAACCCAGACATTATTGTAATATTTTACTGTTACATACATGTACATGGATTGTAATTGATACCACACACTCCAAATACATTGTGTGTTTCTTATAGGTCAATAAATGCGTATGTGTTGTTTCGAGAGAAATTAGACAAATCAATGCACATGCTATTATATTGTGAGCATATCAACATTTGCGCAGGTGCATTGATTTTTCATAATTTTTTCGAGAAACTAAACATGCATGTATTAACCAAATTCATACATGACACTATACAAATCAAAATTCGCAATTTAAAGCATAATAATTGTGATTTATGTAAAAAAGGCCAAAAATACTCTTTCAATATTGCTAACCACCTGAAGTGAAAATCGGCAAACCCGCGATTCCTGTAAAACGAATCAAAACAAAGCGTGTTTAACGGCACACACACGGAGTGCATTAGACAATTTCAATGCACTCTGCGTATTTTAGTTCTTGCTTTCTGATTGATTCAATACTACTAAGAATGTATGAATTATAGGTCAATAAATGTGTATGTGTTGTTTCGAAAGAAATTAGACAATCAATGCACGTGCGCTGATGTTGAACAACATGTATATAGTTTAACTTCTGTTATCAAACTTCAGATAAGGTATTCAGAATACCAAATCTTTCAGTGGTAATTCAGTAAACAATGATCCCATATACTTACGTCCAGTTCTAGCCAGACGAGGAACGTCATTCCCATCAACCAACTCCATAGTCCATCTGAGGATATCACACCCTTCATCATCATGAACTGACATAGCTCTAATATCTGTTATGGTAGAAACACAATACAATCATCCACACATTACTTCTGTGAAAATGTGGTCAACTACATTAAGCCTTCAGCGGTACAAATGAGCCTTTATAAATGTGTAATTTAAAGAAAACTGCATGCAGGCACTAAATAGTCAAGCTTATTTATTATTTAATATGAATTATCAAGTGTTATGACACATTTAAACTATGGTCATTCAGATTATCCCAATAAGATAGTTATTGCATAACATCTGTTTGGTCTTATATTGCACAAAAACACAAGTATGTTTCCAGTAGCTAGGCTTAACAGTGAAACGTTGTTATTTGCTCAAATTCATAGTGGCGATTCATTTGAAATTATTTAGTCAAATCATTTTTGATACTCTTATGCTCGCTAAAATGTGATTTTCGCCACGGATTTTCACTATTGTGTTTGCCGCATGTGGCCAATGGCGACCTTGAAACATGTTGGACTAAAAGTCGCCACAGATGGCGCCCTAACAATAATTGTTTCTGGTTTTTTTCTGTTAAAAATATATATGCGCAAGAATCAAACGTCTCAGTGAAATGTGCGCACACTACTACTGGAAACAAACTTGTTTTTGGGGTGGTTTTTTGCCTTATCATTGCTTGAATATTTGTTGTCTTTTCAAGGCTGAAATTTGCCCATGGACAATTTGCAAGTAACCACTAAGCAAGCAACAAATTTAGTACAGGGTGTCCCCAAAGTGTTGATACCTTTGGGATAGAGGTAACTTGTTTGATGCCAAAATTGAATTTTTGTTCGAGGTCATGCTGAAGTTGGGTCACATAACTCTCAAAACCGTACAATTGTTGAACTTGCAGGAGGCAAGGCGTGTGTAGCCAAAAAGCTTTTACTAATTCAATTTTGTGCACAACTTTGATAGCGATAGCATAATATTCATATTAAGGACTTTTCATTCTGAAATTAAAAAGAACCATTGTGGAAAACCTTTTTTCTCTCTCTTCACTGCCTCTTTTGCTCCATTCACTTCATTAAGCTCATTACTACGTGTTTATATGAAATTGCAGTTTTACAGTTAAGAATACTTTCTTCTGTACTTTGGCAACACAGAGAGCTGTGATTGTATGCTTGGTATCAACTCATTTAACAGAGAAAGTAAAGCTTTACAGGGTATCAAAACTTTTGGGACACTGGATCAAAATTATGACTCTGATAGACCCAAAGGCTACACAAAATTATGACATACGTTTGGTGACTTACTCTGTATGACTCCATAACAGAAACTTCAGGGTCCTTTCTGTTGTGAATTCGTCCCCTGTAAGAAACTCATGAATCTCTCAAATGCATACATGGACCACACAATGCAATATCACCAGGTATATGTTGCAGCTGATGCACCAATATGGTCTGTAAAATAGAGCAAATAAGATAGAAATATCAGAAAATTAGAACTGCTGAATACCTCATCAGGTCACATAGAATCTGACCAAATTACCCTGATGTCATCGGGTAAACCGTCACACAGAATCATACCAAATTGCCATGTCTTCATCAAGTAAATACATGAAAAAACATAATCAGACTGATTCTGTGAAATGTTTTTACCCGATGACATCATGGCAATTTGGTCTGATTCTGTATGACATGTTTTACCCGATGACATCATGGCAATTTGGTGCGATTCTGTGTGACATGTTTTTGGTCTGATTCTGTATAACATCATGGCAAGTTGACCTATTCTGTGCGACTTGTTTTACCCAGATAACATCAGGGTAACTTGGTCTGAATCTGTGTGACATGTTTTATACCCGATGAGATCATGTTAATTTGGTCCGATTCTGTGCGACTTATTTTACCCAGATAACATCATGGCAATTTGGTCCGATTCTGTGTGACATGTTTTATAACATCAGGTTAATTTGGTCTGAATCTGTGTGACATATTTCATACCCGAATGAGATCATGGCAATTTGGACCGACTATGTGCGACTTGTTTTACCCAGATAACATCAGGGTAATTTGGTCTGAATCCATGTGACAAACATGTTTTATACCCGATGAGATCATGGCAATTTGGTGCGATTCTGTGTGACTTGTTTTACCCAGATAACATCATGGCAATTTGGTCTGAATCTGTGTGACAAACATGTTTTATACCCGATGAGATCATGGCAATTTGGTGCGATTCTGTGCGACTTGTTTTACCCAGATAACATCATGGCAATTTGGTCTGAATCTGTGTGACAAACATGTTTTATACCCAATGAGATCATGGTAATTTGGTGCGATTCTGTGCGACTTGTTTTACCCAGGTAACATCAGGGTAATTTGGTCTGAATCTGTGTGACAAACATGTTTTATACCCAATGAGATCATGGTAATTTGGTGCGATTCTGTGCGACTTGTTTTACCCAGATAACATCAGGGTAATTTGGTCTGAATCTGTGTGACAAACATGTTTTATACCCGATGAGATCATGGCAATTTGGTCTGAATCTGTGCGACTTGTTTTACCCAGATAACATCATGGCAATTTGGTCTGAATCTGTGTGACAAACATGTTTAATACCCGATGAGATCATGGTAATTTGGTGCGATTCTGTGCGACTTGTTTTACCCAGATAACATCAGGGTAATTTGGTCTGAATCTGTGTGACAAACATGTTTTATACCCGATGAGATCATGGCAATTTGGTGCGATTCTGTGCGACTTGTTTTACCCAGATAACATCAGGGTAATTTGGTCTGAATCTGTGTGACAAACATGTTTTATACCCGATGAGATCATGGCAATTTGGTGCGATTCTGTGCGACTTGTTTTACCCAGATAACATCATGGCAATTTGGTCCGATTCTGTGTGACAAACATGTTTTATACCCGATGAGATCATGGCAATTTGGTGCGATTCTGTGTGACTTGTTTTACCCAGATAACATCATGGCAATTTGGTCTGAATCTGTGAGACAAACATGTTTTATACCCGATGAGATCATGGCAATTTGGTCTGAATCTGTGCGACTTGTTTTACCCAGATAACATCATGGCAATTTGGTCTGAATCTGTGTGACAAACATGTTTTATACCCGATGAGATCATGGCAATTTGGTGCGATTCTGTGTGACTTGATTTACCCAGATAACATCATGGCAATTTGGTCTGAATCTGTGTGACAAACATGTTTTATACCCGATGAGATCATGGCAATTTGGTCTGAATCTGTGCGACTTGTTTTACCCAGATAACATCATGGCAATTTGGTCTGAATCTGTGTGACAAACATGTTTTATACCCGATGAGATCATGGCAATTTGGTCTGAATCTGTGCGACTTGTTTTACCCAGATAACATCATGGCAATTTGGTCTGAATCTGTGTGACAAACATGTTTTATACCCGATGAGATCATGGTAATTTGGTGCGATTCTGTGCGACTTGGTTTACCCAGATAACATCAGGGTAATTTGGTCTGAATCTGTGTGACAAACATGTTTTATACCCGATGAGATCATGGCAATTTGGTGTGATTCTGTGCGACTTGTTTTACCCAGATAACATCAGGGTAATTTGGTCTGAATCTGTGTGACAAACATGTTTTATACCCGATAAGATCATGGCAATTTGGTGCGATTCTGTGCGACTTGTTTTACCCAGATAACATCAGGGTAATTTGGTCTGAATCTGTGTGACAAACATGTTTTATACCCGATGAGATCATGGCAATTTAGTCTGAATCTGTGCGACTTGTTTTACCCAGATAACATCATGGCAATTTGGTCTGAATCTGTGTGACAAACATGTTTTATACCCGATGAGATCATGGCAATTTGGTCTGAATCTGTGCGACTTGTTTTATCCAGATAACATCATGGCAATTTGGTCTGAATCTGTGTGACAAACATGTTTTATACCCGATGAGATCATGGTAATTTGGTGCGATTCTGTGCGACTTGTTTTACCGAGATAACATCAGGGTAATTTGGTCTGAATCTGTGTGACAAACATACCCGATGAGATCATGGCAATTTGGTGCGATTCTGTGCGACTTGTTTTACCCAGATAACATCGTGGCAATTTGGTCCGATTCTGTGTGACAAACATGTTTTATACCCGATGAGATCATGGAAATTTGGTGCGATTCTGTGTGACTTGTTTTACCCAGATAACATCATGACAATTTGGTCTGAATCTGTGTGACAAACATGTTTTATACCCGATGAGATCATGGCAATTTGGTCTGAATCTGTGCGACTTGTTTTACCCAGATAACATCATGGCAATTTGGTCTGAATCTGTGTGACAAACATGTTTTATACCCGATGAGATCATGGCAATTTGGTGTGATTCTGTGCGACTTGTTTTACCCAGATAACATCAGGGTAATTTGGTCTGAATCTGTGTGACAAACATGTTTTATACCCGATAAGATCATGGCAATTTTGTGCGATTCTGTGCGACTTGTTTTACCCAGATAACATCATGGTAATTTGGTCTAAATCTGTGTGACAAACATGTTTTATACCCGATGAGATCATGGTAATTTGGTGCGATTCTGTGCGACTTGTTTTACCCAGATAACATCAGGGTAATTTGGTCTGAATCTGTGTGACAAACATACCCGATGAGATCATGGCAATTTGGTGCGATTCTGTGCGACTTGTTTTACCCAGATAACATCAGGGTAATTTGGTCTGAATCTGTGTGACAAACATGTTGTATACCTGATGAGATCATGGCAATTTGGTCTGAATCTGTGCGACTTGTTTTACCCAGATAACATCATGGCAATTTGGTCTGAATCTGTGTGACAAACATGTTTTATACCCGATGAGATCATGGCAATTTGGTCTGAATCTGTGCGACTTGTTTTACCCAGATAACATCATGGCAATTTGGTCTGAATCTGTGCGACAAACATGTTTTATACCCGATGAGATCATGGTAATTTGGTGCGATTCTGTGCGACTTGTTTTAGCCAGATAACATCAGGGTAATTTGGTCTGAATCTGTGTGACAAACATGTTTTATACCCGATGAGATCTGAGCGACTTGTTTTACCCAGATAACATCATGGCAATTTGGTCTGAATCTGTGTGACAAACATGTTTTATACTCGATGAGATCATGGCAATTTGGTCTGAATCTGTGCGACTTGTTTTACCCAGATAACATCATGGCAATTTGGTCTGAATCTGTGCGACAAACATGTTTTATACCCGATGAGATCATGGTAATTTGGTGCGATTCTGTGCGACTTGTTTTACCCAGATAACATCATGGCAATTTGGTCTGAATCTGTGTGACAAACATGTTTTATACCCGATGAGATCATGGCAATTTGGTCTGAATCTGTGCGACTTGTTTTACCCAGATAACATCATGGCAATTTGGTCTGAATCTGTGCGACAAACATGTTTTATACCCGATGAGATCATGGTAATTTGGTGCGATTCTGTGCGACTTGTTTTAGCCAGATAACATCAGGGTAATTTGGTCTGAATCTGTGTGACAAACATGTTTTATACCCGATGAGATCTGAGCGACTTGTTTTACCCAGATAACATCATGGCAATTTGGTCTGAATCTGTGTGACAAACATGTTTTATACCCGATGAGATCATGGTAATTTGGTGCGATTCTGTGCAACTTGTTTTAGCCAGATAACATCAGGGTAATTTGGTCTGAATCTGTGTGACAAACATGTTTTATACCCGATGAGATCATGGCAATTTGGTGTGATTCTGTGCGACTTGTTTTACCCAGATAACATCAGGGTAATTTGGTCTGAATCTGTGTGACAAACATGTTGTATACTCGATGAGATCATGGCAATTTGGTCTGAATCTGTGCGACTTGTTTTACCCAGATAACATCATGGCAATTTGGTCTGAATCTGTGTGACAAACATGTTTTATACCCGATGAGATCATGGCAATTTGGTCTGAATCTGTGCGACTTGTTTTACCCAGATAACATCATGGCAATTTGGTCTGAATCTGTGCGACAAACATGTTTTATACCCGATGAGATCATGGTAATTTGGTGCGATTCTGTGCGACTTGTTTTAGCCAGATAACATCAGGGTAATTTGGTCTGAATCTGTGTGACAAACATGTTTTATACCCGATGAGATCATGGCAATTTGGTGCGATTCTATGCGACTTGTTTTAGCCAGATAACATCAGGGTAATTTGGTCTGAATCTGTGTGACAAACATGTTTTATACCCGATGAGATCATGGCAATTTGGTGCGATTCTGTGCGACTTGTTTACCCAGATAACATCATGGCAATTTGGTCTGAATCTGTGTGACAAACATGTTTTATACCCGATGAGATCATGGCAATTTGGTGCGATTCTGTGTGACTTGTTTTTCCCCAGATAACATCATGGCAATTTGGTCTGAATCTGTGTGACAAACATGTTTTATACCCGATGAGATCATGGCAATTTGGTCTGAATCTGTGCGACTTGTTTTACCCAGATAACATCATGGCAATTTGGTCTGAATCTGTGTGACAAACATGTTTTATACCTGATGAGATCATGGTAATTTGGTGCGATTCTGTGCGACTTGTTTTACCCAGATAACATCAGGGTAATTTGGTCTGAATCTGTGTGACAAACATGTTTTATACCCGATGAGATCATGGCAATTTGATGTGATTCTGTGCGACTTGTTTTACCCAGATAACATCAGGGTAATTTGGTCTGAATCTGTGTGACAAACATGTTTTATACCCGATAAGATCATGGCAATTTGGTGGGATTCTGTGCGACTTGTTTTACCCAGATAACATCATGGTAATTTGGTCTGAATCTGTGTGACAAACATGTTTTATACCCGATGAGATCATGGCAATTTGGTGCGATTCTGTGCGACTTGTTTTACCCAGATAACATCAGGGTAATTTGGTCTGAATCTGTGTGACAAACATGTTTTATACCCGATAAGATCATGGCAATTTGGTGCGATTCTGTGCGACTTGTTTTACCCAGATAACATCATGGCAATTTGGTCCGATTCTGTGTGACAAACATGTTTTATACCCGATGAGATCATGGCAATTTGTTGCGATTCTGTGTGACTTGTTTTACCCAGATAACATCATGGCAATTTGGTCTGAATCTGTGTGACAAACATGTTTTATACCCGATGAGATCATGGCAATTTGGTGCGATTCTGTGCGACTTGTTTTACCCAGATAACATCATGGCAATTTGGTCCGATTCTGTGTGACAAACATGTTTTATACCCGATGAGATCATGGCAATTTGGTGCGATTCTGTGTGACTTGTTTTACCCAGATAACATCATGGCAATTTGGTCTGAATCTGTGTGACAAACATGTTTTATACCCGATGAGATCATGGCAATTTGGTGCGATTCTGTGCGACTTGTTTTACCCAGATAACATCAGGGTAATTTGGTCTGAATCTGTGTGACAAACATGTTTTATACCCGATGAGATCATGGCAATTTGGTGCGATTCTGTGCGACTTGTTTTACCCAGATAACATCATGGCAATTTGGTCCGATTCTGTGTGACAAACATGTTTTATACCCGATGAGATCATGGCAATTTGGTGCGATTCTGTGTGACTTGTTTTACCCAGATAACATCATGGCAATTTGGTCTGAATCTGTGTGACAAACATGTTTTATACCCGATGAGATCATGGCAATTTGGTCTGAATCTGTGAGACTTGTTTTACCCAGATAACATCATGGCAATTTGGTCTGAATCTGTGTGACAAACATGTTTTATACCCGATGAGATCATGGCAATTTGGTCTGAATCTGTGCGACTTGTTTTATCCAGATAACATCATGGTAATTTGGTCTGAATCTGTGTGACAAACATGTTTTATACCCGATGAGATCATGGTAATTTGGTGCGATTCTGTGCGACTTGTTTTACCCAGATAACATCAGGGTAATTTGGTCTGAATCTGTGTGACAAACATACCCGATGAGATCATGGCAATTTGGTGCGATTCTGTGCGACTTGTTTTACCCAGATAACATCGTGGCAATTTGGTCTGATTCTGTGTGACAAACATGTTTTATACCCGATGAGATCATGGCAATTTGGTGCGATTCTGTGTGACTTGTTTTACCCAGATAACATCATGGCAATTTGGTCTGAATCTGTGTGACAAACATGTTTTATACTCGATGAGATCATGGCAATTTGGTCTGAATCTGTGCGACTTGTTTTACCCAGATAACATCATGGCAATTTGGTCTGAATCTGTGTGACAAACATGTTTTATACCCGATGAGATCATGGCAATTTGGTCTGAATCTGTGCGACTTGTTTTACCCAGATAACATCATGGCAATTTGGTCTGAATCTGTGTGACAAACATGTTTTATACCCGATGAGATCATGGTAATTTGGTGCGATTCTGTGCGACTTGTTTTACCCAGATAACATCAGGGTAATTTGGTCTGAATCTGTGTGACAAACATGTTTTATACCCGATGAGATTATGGCAATTTGGTGCGATTGTGTGCGACTTGTTTTACCCAGATAACATCAGGGTAATTTGGTCTGAATCTGTGTGACAAACATGTTTTATACCCGATGAGATCATGGCAATTTGGTGCGATTCTGTGCGACTTGTTTTACCCAGATAACATCATGGCAATTTGGTCCGATTCTGTGTGACAACTGACAAACATGTTTTATACCCGATGAGATCATGGCAATTTGGTGCGATTCTGTGTGACTTGTTTTACCCAGATAACATCATGGCAATTTGGTCTGAATCTGTGTGACAAACATGTTTTATACCCGATGAGATCATGGAAATTTGGTCTGAATCTGTGCGACTTGTTTTACCCAGATAACATCATGGCAATTTGGTCTGAATCTGTGTGACAAACATGTTTTATACCCGATGAGATCATGGCAATTTGGTGCGATTCTGTGCGACTTGTTTTACCCAGATAACATCATGGCAATTTGGTCTGAATCTGTGTGACAAACATGTTTTATACCCGATGAGATCATGGCAATTTGGTCTGAATCTGTGCGACTTGTTTTACCCAGATAACATCAGGGTAATTTGGTCTGAATCTGTGTGACAAACATGTTTTATACCCGATGAGATCATGGCAATTTGGTGTGATTCTGTGCGACTTGTTTTACCCAGATAACATCAGGGTAATTTGGTCTGAATCTGTGTGACAAACATGTTTTTATACCCGATAAGATCATGGCAATTTGGTGCGATTCTGTGCGACTTGTTTTACCCAGATAACATCATGGTAATTTGGTCTGAATCTGTGTGACAAACATGTTTTATACCCGATGAGATCATGGCAATTTGGTGCGATTCTGTGCGACTTGTTTTACCCAGATAACATTAGGGTAATTTGGTCTGAATCTGTGTGACAAACATGTTTTATACCCGATAAGATCATGGCAATTTGGTGCGATTCTGTGTGACTTGTTTTACCCAGATAACATCATGGCAATTTGGTCCGATTCTGTGTGACAAACATGTTTTATACCCGATGAGATCATGGCAATTTGGTGCGATTCTGTGTGACTTGTTTTACTCAGATAACATCATGGCAATTTGGTCTGAATCTGTGTGACAAACATGTTTTATACCCGATGAGATCATGGCAATTTGGTCTGAATCTGTGCGACTTGTTTTACCCAGATAACATCATGGCAATTTGGTCTGAATCTGTGTGACAAACATGTTTTATACCCGATGAGATCATGGTAATTTGGTGCGATTCTGTGCGACTTGTTTTACCCAGATAACATCAGGGTAATTTGGTCTGAATCTGTGTGACAAACATGTTTTATACCCGATGAGATCATGGCAATTTGGTGCGATTCTGTGCGACTTGTTTTACCCAGATAACATCAGGGTAATTTGGTCTGAATCTGTGTGACAAACATGTTTTATACCCGAAAAGATCATGGCAATTTGGTGCGATTCTGTGCGACTTGTTTTACCCAGATAACATCATGGTAATTTGGTCTGAATCTGTGTGACAAACATGTTTTATACCCGATAAGATCATGGCAATTTGGTGCGATTCTGTGCGACTTGTTTTACCCAGATAGCATCATAGCAATTTGGTCCGATTCTGTGTGACAAACATGTTTTATACCCGATGAGATCATGGCAATTTGATGCGATTCTGTGTGACTTGTTCTACCCAGATAACATCATGGCAATTTGGTCTGAATCTGTGTGACAAACATGTTTTATACCCGATGAGATTATGGCAATTTGGTTTGAATCTGTGCGACTTGTTTTACCCAGATAACATCATGGCAATTTGGTCTGAATCTGTGTGACAAACATGTTTTATACCCGATGAGATCATGGCAATTTGGTGCGATTCTGTGCGACTTGTTTTACCCAGATAACATCATGGCAATTTGGTCTGAATCTGTGTGACAAACATGTTTTAAACCCGATGAGATCATGGCAATTTGGTCTGAATCTGTGTGACAAACATGTTTTATACCTGATGAGATCATGGCAATTTGGTGCGATTCTGTGCAACTTGTTTTACCCAGATAACATCAGGGTAATTTGGTCTGAATCTGTGTGACAAACATGTTTTATACCCGATGAGATCATGGCAATTTGGTGCGATTCTGTGCGACTTGTTTTACCCAGATAACATCATGGCAATTCGGTCTGAATCTGTGTGACAAACATGTTTTATACCCGATGAGATCATGGCAATTTGGTGCGATTCTGTGCGACATATTAAGGTAATTTGGTCAGAATCTGTGTGACATGTTTTATTCTGATGAGATCATGGCAATTTGGTCCGATTCTGTGTGACATGTTTTATACCTGATGATAACATCAGGGTAATTTGGTCTGGATCTGTGTGACATGTTTTATACTCGAATGAGATCATGGCAATTTGGTCCGATTCTGTGTGACATGTATTACCCAGATAACATCAAGGTAATTTGGTCAGAATCTGTGTGACATGTTTTATCCTGATGAGATCATGGCAATTTGGTCCGATTCTGTGTGACATGTTTTATACCTGATGATAACATCAGGGTAATTTGGTCTGGATCTGTGTGACATGTTTTATACTCGAATGAGATCATGGCAATTTGGTCCGATTCTGTGTGACATGTATTACCCAGATAACATCAAGGTAATTTGGTCAGAATCTGTGTGACATGTTTTATCCTGATGAGATCATGGCAATTTAGTCCGATTCTGTGTGACATGTTTTATACCTGGTTCTTTATTCCTTGGCTGAGAAATATTAACCCTAACCCACCCAAATCTCACTCAAAGCGCATAAGCAAACGTTTTATACCTGACATAATCATCTGAGCATACATAGTGCAATGCAGTGAAGTATAGATCACATAATTTTTTCACTTTTTGACTGACCTCAAACTCCTTGTTTCGATAACATAAAGAGTTTGATGCATGCAATGAAGCAAGTTTTCTCGAAGGATACAAATTTAGAGCAGGGGTAGCAATGCATTAACCCTTGATGGGGGTTAATGACCCCTATGAATGAATGTTCATCCCTCATAATGTGACTTATTGAAAGCTCAGGGGCGAAATTAAACCCCCAACTTTTGGACCTGTAGCCTGCAGTCGCTCATGGCAAAAATATAAATTTTTAGATTCTTCCTATAGTTCCTTTACATGCATGGGAGTGAAAAAAGATCCCTGGACGTTTGGGTCTTAATCATTGCTACCCATGCGAAAGAGTGCATCCTTGTTAGCCTCAATACGGTAATTAAAATGATTTACTAACCCTTTATCACACACTTTCGACAGCAGTGCTCCTTTGCTCCTGAACCTGCCCCCTTTGTCACTTTTCCACAGCCGGGAAAATCATAGATGCCAAGAGCTAGCCTGGCCTTATAAACTGTATCCTCTATGGAAATGCCATCACCAGCTTCTAACAGCTCGTCTACCAGAAGTTGCAGGCTGGGATTCATATCGGCTGGTGCCTTGGGACCTATATGAAAGAATACATGAAAACAAGATTTAGCACCTGCACAAGCTTGACATTGTATCATCAGAATTATGAAGGAAATACAAATAAAACATGGAACTTTTAAATACGTGCCTTTACCGGACAAGGTCTTGAGGTCTGTTGTCACTTAGTTTTAGCGCAATAAAGAGCACTGCGAACATGTGTAACCAAAGAATTTTCAGACAGCAAATATTTTTCCTTGATCCCTGAAACCTTTTTTTGTTAATGTTTTGGTTATTTTATTTTTGCAATAATATAGTTGACTAGCACCTTAATTTCTTGTCCACTGTATTTGGCCTGTTTTTCCTCATATTTTGGTCAATTATGTTTTATCACTGTCGAGAGGAATAGAATTGAGTACTTTTTGGTCATGAATGGGGAACCGACAATATAAAGTCGACACACCTTCATAGTGAACCATGCGTAAGGGAAATATACCTTTAGAGGAATCAACTTGACTATCTTCTGCTGCAGACGGAAAAGATGTTGATGGTACATCTCTACTGACATCAGATGCAGGCACAGTATCAAAGTCGTATTACTTGGCAGAAGCACCATTCCTAAACTGACCTCATCATGATCTGTAAAAAAAAAAGAAGAAAAAAAGAGGCAAGACTGATGATAATGAATCAATGGCCTTAAAAGTGGGTACAATCCTGAAAAGATACATGAAGCGGTGTATGCAAAAGAAAAAAACTCTCGCTTGGGTCAGCGTTGAATACATATTATGAACGTACAAAATCATAATAATAATCATGCCTTCTTCAATCTGTACGGTCTGAAGGAGGCATGGGGGGGCAAGGTTGTATGGGAATCGCCTCAATTCGTATGTCAATTGAAATCAACAAACACCTGAACTGAAACGATCCACCAAGTGAACAACGGCACAGCAATAATGTACATGAGCTCTTTATACTGTTGCGTCACCTCGCCCCATGAACATCAGCATAACAATCCCACTGTAACATCACATTCTGCAAGTTCCCTGGGTAAAATTTTCGAGTGTGAAAAACTAAATTGGTGGTCAAAATTTGTGTTGGTGTAGTGTGTTTTAGGCTGTAAAACAATGGAATTTTCAATATTTTTCACTCTTGAGAAAAAAATTGGGTAAAAAATAAAAGTGAAGGGTACAATACTTTGTGGGTGGAGTCAAAAGACTGACATCCCATGTGTAAATCTAAAACAAAAGATACAACCGCTCAACTTAGGATGGACACAGTGGAAAGGCTGATATTGTTATTTTAAAATGTATGTACAATGCAACTGGGTGAAGAAAAAAAGAAAATGCATAACAATTACTTGGTAATGAAAACATGGTTTCTAATAATTGGTGTCCCTTTTACACACGAAAGATAAGAGACTGCTTCTGAGAACCTGACCCCATCAAAAAGGTAAACTTTGTACAAGTCAGGGGATCTCGCCAGGACATCCTGGATGGAAATGGTATATATATGGCGCAGTTTGGGCGGCTATGAACGTGTGACACCCCAATACCAACAAAATGCATCAGACAGTACAACCTTAGCCTGCCAAATTCACTGCGCCATATACACATCATGCAAGATATTCTTGCAGAGAACCAACTTCCTAAACAAAAGCAATCCCTTTAGTCAAGAAAATAAACAGTGTTACTTGTAAGATCAAATGGAATTAATTATAGGTCAATAAGTGTGTATGTGTTGTTTTAAGACAAATAGACAAATGAATGCATGCGCGCTGATCGATGTTGATGTGTGAATAATGTTGTGAGCATATCAACATTTGAGTAAGTGCATTGACTTTTGTAATTTTTCTAGAGACGAAACATACGCTGGTATTGACCTAATTCATACACTGCACTATACACATCAAAATTCACAATTTGAGCATAATTTTGATCTATTTAAAAATGAATAAAAACATGTTAACAAGTTTTCTATCACCTGCAGTGAAAATTGGCGAACCAGAAATTCCTGAACAACAATTAAAAACAACGCAAAGCACACACAAAGTGCATTGGACACTTTCAATGCACTCCACACATTTTAGTTTCTTGCTTTCTGATTGGTTCGACTCTACTAAGAGTGTATGAATGAGGTTTGTTTGGGGCTCCGGTGACCGATCACACCAAGGATGCGTTGCGCAGAGGAAGGCTGTAATTTCATTCATAAACAAAGGAACAGAAACTGAACACTTTTTAGACATTACATTTAAACCAAACAACGGTGGCAGCGGCTATGACACACAAGCACACATCTCTCACAAACTGGTAACATCAGGAGAATGCAGATCAGCACTCCTGCATCAGGCCAAGAATCGCTTAGCAGAAAGTCTTGCATGGTGAGCTGAAAGAGAGGTTCGCCCTGCTATGTCAATGTTTAAAAAAGAGAGAAGCACAAAACATGGTTACAGCTCTTGGGAATGCAACTCCGGCCATAATAACATGCTACAAGCGTGAACACAAACTTTGTAGAAAACCTTCTCTTTGTGTGTGATGGCAGCAACGACATTTATGAATTGAAGGTCAATAAATGCGTATGTGTTGTTTCGAGATAAATTAGACAAATAAATGCATGTGCGATGATGTTGATGTGTAAATAATGGCATGACCGGGCAGGAGAGTGCTATTGTGAACATATCAACATTGGCGCATTAGTAAAGCTAGGTTTTTGTGCGTGATCGGGGGACCATCCGCACCCAAGTCTGTCCCTCTACCAACTGAGCTGAACTGCCAGCCCACATATGCCTGCAGTAGGTGACGTCATCGACGCAATGCAGCAGCACGTGCCTGGAGATAGTTTCTGGCAGTTAGATTTAGTGAGATTCAGTTTCAGTTTCAGATTCAGTTGGGTTAGGGTTAATCAACGCTAGGTATTTGTGCGTGATCGGGGGAGGGGGAAAAAGTACTGGTTTTTTTACCCGAAAAATCACCCAGCACCCCCCCCCCCCCCGATTCGATCGCGGGACCATCCGCACCCACCTTTTGGGAAAGAAGCACTCCACAGGACTCGATTCATATTCACTACTCAAAAGTTGGAACCTGTCAATCATGCATTTACCTCAACTAAATCCAAAACATTGCATGACATGTTCATGAAATGGAGTCAAGCGCGATCAGAGTGCTTTTCATATTGTTAGCACTAATGTAGGTAATTCCATTCTCTTAAGAGGCGAGAGCGTACATGTGATGAGATGAGGTGCCTATACAAAACTCACCTAGTTTGGTCAGTATGAATCATGAAACATTATGTGGTTTTTTTACTGGCTTCAACAGTCTCGTTCCATCAAATCCCGCAAATGGCTATCACCCTTAGGAGGAAGCACTACCATGATGACCACGATTGCTCTAGGAATTAAAGTATTTATCTGAAAGACAGACACAAAATGATTGATGTTCACAATGAAATGAAGATACTTTCATAGTAGACAGCAACTGTGTAAATGACATGTGTAATTTGCTGTCTACAGTCTATCTCAATTCATTTAGATTACTGTCAATCGATAAATCAAATGTTTACTGTAAAACATGTTATGAATCCAAAGAGAAAACTCAATCGCCGCAGGCAGGTTTATGGAAAATATAATCGGGAAGGTTTAACGTACATTATTATTTAGTTTTGATCGATGGCTGCACCCACCTGTTCCAATTGATCAACGGGCACTCACTGGATGATTGCAAAGCAATTGTATTGTTATTTACTCACCTTTAAAAACTGTGTAGGGTTTGTTAACCCTCCCCTAAAACTTTTGACCATCATGGACCTTTGTCTATAGATTACATTACTCGTGCAATATTCACAACAAAAGCTTCGTGGGATAGATGCTGGTATTCACACACAAACACATTTGGCACAAATGTGAAATATCATGAGGCAAATCAAACTCATCGTTAATGGCAATAATCGAAAAAGCCTAAGATGCACAATGAACACCAAGTCAGTGTCTGCTTATATTGTAACTCCCCGGTGCGTGAAATCACTCTATCATATATTATAAAACATAAGCTAATTTGAGAGGTATGCATCATCTCAAAGTTGTCGTACGCCTCTCCTATCATCAGTCCTGGGTGTGAAAGACCATCCATTTAATGTTCGATCTACATTGTATCTGTTAGCATTATTAATTAACCCTGGTTTCAATTTAAAATCAATATCAATTGACTGTGTATACACCCCAAACCGCTATTGCTTGTTTCGGGGGATTTGCCGCACTGTGTGTGTGTTTAGAATAGCCTAGACTTATCTGTACTTGCGCCATCTTTGAATTAGGCAGTTTCTTGTACTTTTTCTACAGTAAAATGTGCTAAATGTTCTAAACTGCACGTACAATAAGTAGTGGTTAGAAGAGCCACAATAAATTATAAGACTTTCTTTAATGAGGATGTATCACCATGGTAACCAGAAAGTCTATATGGCAGGCATATGGGCGATAGTAAATCCTGATGTTCATAAGTTCACTGATTTACATATGGTATGAACACCAAAATATATCTCTTATACTTACTGTGTAAAATGGCCCCTGGTAAAATGCAATTTTCTTGCATATAAAGTGACCGGTTGCTCCAATCTTGCATTTCCGAAGAGGATCATAGTCTTACATGTATTATAGCATTCCTACAAACAACAAAACAGTATGGTCAATACAAAATGTTTGAGATATGGGCCACAAAGATGCATGTTTGTAGAACACTAACATATCATACAAAATTGATCAGATGATTATTAAATGAAGATTACTAAAACAATCATTCAAATGTTCTTCTTCTAAACCAAATCTCAAGTAAAAATCCATTCAAGTGTGCACATGATTTGCTATAATTTTGCTTCACTGCGTTCATGACTTATACATGCTAAGCATGCACACAAATTGATCAAGAATTGTTTGCTTCGATTATATTATTTTAAATGTTTGAAATTTGGCATTTTGGAAATTCACACAATATGTAAGAGCAAAAAATAAAAAAGAAGTGTTTTTCAGCCCATAAACCAAAGTTTTCAAGCACATAACCATATTTCTGACTATTTAATACAAATATTGGTACCACAAAATTTCACACACGGTCATCTTTCGTGAACAAACCTACACTATGTCCCTCGGGTCTTCAGTTTAGCGACGATGAATCCGATTCATGTGAGCATACATCGATGATACTGGTGTCAACAGTCTTGTCCCAGCAAATCCTGCAGATGACGATCACCCTTTAGGAGGAGGCGCTATATGATTGATCTCAGAATGAAAGTGTTGATCTGAAAGTACAATTAGACCAAAAATGATTGTTTAATGTTTACATTGAAATGAAGATACTCTTTTAGTAGACAGCAACTGTTTTCATGAAATAAATGACATGTGCAATTTGTTGTGTTCAGTAGGTAGCAATCTGAATTAAATGAGATGTAGATTGCGGTCTACAGTAGATCACAACTATTGGCTATCTCTATTCATTAAGATTGCTGTCTAAAGTAGATAGCAACAACAATATAATTATTACATGAAATTCTTAATTTACAGTGTACAGCAGACTGCAACTGTGTATCAATCAATCAATCAATTTATCAATCAAAACTCCTTTCTCCCTGGCTACTCGGACAAGAGACATGCGCTTGCTTGCTGAGAACCTGGCTCCATCAAAGAAGTAAACTTTGTATATAGATATAAGTCAGGTGTTCACGCCAGGACATCCTGGGTGGAATTCATACACTCTAAGTAGTGTCGAACCAATCAGAAAGCAAAAAACTGAAATATGTGGAGTGCATTAAAAGCTTAGTGTCTAATGCACTACGTGTGTGCGTCATTTAAATTCAATGCGCGTTGTTAGCAAACATGTTTTTATTGGTTTTTACGTAGATCAAAACTATGCTCAGATTGTGAATTTTGATTTGTATAGTGTCATGTATGAATTAGGTCAATGCGTATGTTTTGTTTCGAGAGAAATTAGACAAATCAATGCACTTGCGCAAATGTTGATATGCTCACAATAGCACTCCCCTGCGGAGTCGTGCCACTTTCACACATCAACATCAGCGTGTGCATTAATTTGTCTAATTTTTTTCGAAACAACACATACACATTTATTGACCTATAAATGGTGCATGGCGCAGTTTGGGCGGCTATGCTAAGACACCCAAATACCAGCAGAAAGTGACAGACAATACAACCTTTGTTTTGATTTGTTGTTCAGTACAACCTTAGCCTGCCAAATTCTTATAGAGAACCTGTGGTTTGTTTGGGGCACCAAGATTGTACAGCAACAATTAGTGTGACAGATCACACCAGGCATGCGAAGCGCAGAGACAGGCTGAAATGAAAACACAGGAAAAGAAACTGAACACTTCTTTTATGTGTGATAGCAGCAATATACCAGTTACCAGTGTATGCCCATGGGGCTTTTTGATTTTCCCAGCAAGATGCCATGTTGCTTAGAACGACCTTTTGGGAGAGAAGCACTTGATTCATATTCACCACTCAAAAGTTGGAATCTTGTCAATCAAAAACATGTTCATGGAATGGAGCCAAGCGCGATCAAAGTGCCTTTCATTTGGTAAGCAATCATGTACATGTAGGTAGGTGAGAGCATGTGAGGTGCCTATTTAACAAAACTCACCTAGTTTGGTCAGGATGAATCATGAAACATGTGATTCTTAGCAAATCCTGCAGACGGCTATCACCCTTAACTAGGAGGAAGCACTACCATAACTACGACTGAATGAAAGTGTTTATCTGAAAAGACAGTAGACCAAAAATTATTGTTTGTTTGTTTGTTTGTTTTGTTTGTTTGTTTTTATTAGGCATCGTCAGCATAAATATAAACAAAATGATAGAAGAATATTTTTTTTTTTACAATTTACATTTACAAAGTACAAATTATAAATTACACATCAACAAATAACAAACATTTCACCACAATGCCATCTAGGATGGCAGACACTGACACCAAAACTGACATACCAGGATAGCCGCCCATTAAGCATGTTAAGCCTGACAATAAGGAGCAAGCTTATTTCCAATGGGGTCCCAAACGAAAGCAGAGGCCGTGAAGAATGCGAACAAAGAAAAAGAAGAAGAAAAAAAATTAAGGGACAGGGAAACAAGCTTACACCGTAAAATCAGACATCTCTTGATTCAGGGACATGGTAGCCAGATGTTGCTTAACATTTTGCTTAAAGGCACACTTAGTGGGCAAAACCTGGATCCTTGGTGGCAGTGCATTCCAATCCAGAATGGCATTGTAGCAGAATGTGCTTGAAGCAATTCCTGTAACCCTAGGAACAATAAAATTAGAATTACTTGACCTGGTTCTATGGGAGTGTGCATTGGACGACCTGGTGAAATTTTGACAAAGGTAAGCTGCACCACGGGCATTATAGATGTTAAAAACATGGTTCAGCCTCAGTTGTTTCACTCTGTCTTTTAATTTCAGTAATTTCAAAAGGTTGAGTTCAGGTTGCCCAATATGATCTCTGGAAGATAGACTCAAGATGTACCGAGCGATCTTATTTTGGGTAATTTGGAGTTTTTGTTGATAAAGCCGAGCAATGCCACTATACCAAGATGTACAACAATAATCCATGTGGCATTGTATCAAAGCAGAAACTGAGATTTTTGCGTAACTTTTGGTTAAGGATGTGAGCATGCCTATAGAGAAATTTGAGGCGGCTAGAAGCTTTTTTGATGACAGATTCAACCATGTGCTCACCAGAGAGCGTGCTTTCCATAGAAACACCAAGATAACTAATACAGTCCTGAGATTTAATTTTATAACCGTCATAGGCAACACTGAATTCACATTGAAATAAAGATACTTTTATAGTAGACAGCAACTGTATCCATGAAGTAAATGACATCTGTAATTTGCTGTCTAGAGTAGATAGCAACTTTCTTATATCTCAATTCAATATAAATCATTTAATCAAATGTTTACTGTTATAAATTCAAAGAAAACTGAATCGTGGCAGGCAGGTTTGTGCAAAAAATATAACCGGGACGGCTTTATTAAAGGCATATTGTGATCTTTTCCAAGAAGCGCCCTCTATCATTGGTTTTTACTATAAAAACAGATTTTCTTGCAGATTTGCATTTTTTATCATAAATCATAAAGATCTTCTAAGTCACAGATCGATACGATTCCTAATTACTTCACAATCTATTTTTCAAAATTTAACTCTAATCTCACTCTAAAGTCATGATTTTGAGGTTATTAGGAATTCATACACTCTTGGTAGTGTTGAACCAATCAGAAAGCAAGAAACTGAAATACACGGAGTGCATTGAAAGGGTCTAATGCACTCCGCATGTGCGCCGTTCAATGCATGCTTTGTTTTGATTCGTTGTTCAGGAATCACAGGTTCGCCGATTTCACTGCAAGTGTTAGCAAACTTTTTAACATGTTTTTATTCGTTTTTACATAGATCAAACTATGCTTTAATTGTAAATTTTAATCTGTAGAAAAATCAACCCACTTGCGCAAATGTTGATATGCTCACAATAGCACTCCCCCTGCGGGGTCGTGCCATTATTCACACATCAACATCAGCGCGCGTGCATTGATTTGTCTAATTTCTCTCGAAACAACACATGCATTTATTGACCTATAATCGTATCGCTCTGTAACTTGGAATGTATTTATGATTTATGATCAGAAAATTAAATCTGCAAGAAAATATGTTTCCAATTTTTTTTCTCAAGGATTGAGGGCGTCCCCTGGAAAAGATCACATTATACCTTTAATATATTATCATTCTGATTGATGACTGCCAATTGATCAACTCTTTGACCAGGATGTGACTGGATGCATCTACAGTAAAATGTGTTAAATGTGTTCTAAACTGCACTTACAATAAGTGGTTAAAAGAGCCACAATAAATTATTTTGCGTACAAGCAATTTTAAAACTTCTTTAATAGGGACTGGTGTATCACCATGGTAACAGAAAGTCTTTATGGCAGGCATAGGCGATAAAAAATCCTTTCATAATTTGACCAGATTTACTTAGGGCTAATGCACTTTTACAAGTAGAGGAAAGAGCAGGGAAAGCGCGATCCTTTTAATTTCTATATTGTTAAAAGGAGTGACAAAGGATCGGTGATTAAAGTACTAATTCAGTGAGGTGTTAATCCCCGATCCTTTGTCACCTTTTAACAATATAGAAAAAGGATCGCGATTTCCCCCGCTCTTTCCTCGAACTTGTAAAAGGGCAAGAGCCCTTACAGCATTACGGTATGCTATGCACACCAAAATAAACATCTTACTTACTGTGTAAAATGGCCTCCAATAAAATGAAATTTTATTGCATACATTGTATGTGGCGACCGGTTGCTTCAATCTTGCATTTCGGAAGAAGATCATGGCTTGAATCCTGTAAACAACAAAAAAGTATGGTCAAAATCATACATTTGTTTTACATCTTATCATCTGTAGGCGGACATGTTGAATTTGAGAATCTCGCTCCTTCCAGGGAAATGTTGGTATTTGGAGGGAAATTTGGGTATTTTGGACGGAAATTTGGGTATATGGAGGGAAATGTAGGTATTTGGAGGGAAATAATTTTGTTTGCTTTCTGGGAAATATACAGTTTTCCAGCCTTGATCTTCTGATCAAGATTTCAGCCAAAACAAAATCCCAACAATTTTTCAAGCATTTTATTTTCATACATATTTCGACACCAGCTCCATTATTAATCTATTTAACAAATAATGACACCTTGTAATGTGTGACCAATTTGAGCCTATTGTACAACTTGACCTGAGGTGACCTTTGACCTTGGTATTGATACAGAATTGGTGTTTCAATAAATATCTGATTCACTTATCAATCCCACTGTTGCCACTAAAGTGACTTGTTGTTTCTATTTAAACAATAACCACATACTCTATTATTATTGTTACCAAGTATGGTTGAGATTGAATCCTGAATTTTCTTATATGCGGAACCAACCAAAACGGCTAACCAAAAGGGAAAAATACACCACGACACACATCCATGATCACAATAACTGGCTTTTCAAGCCAGAGAGATAAAAAAGAACATTTACAGAATTTCTGAAAAAGTATGCATGCCGTGAGGGGACGAGAAACTGCTTAATTTTTTACTTGACTTAATCAGTTTAATAATTTCATGATTAGACAGTACCACTGATAGTGCAATCATCTGCCTATTGAACGCACAATGCTCAGCAATGCACGTCAATGTACAATACAATAATCATATCTATCTGTCTGAGTGCTTATGAAATAGAAGCATCTGAGTCAACGTCATTCTTGTTTTGGCCAATCTCAATTTCCAAGAAATACTGGCTTTAATTTCAATCACTGCGCCTATTCTTGCTAAAATAGTAAACAAATATGACAACTGTCTATTTGAAGCTATAATAGTTGGGATTTATAATTGAACGAACATGTCAAATGAAACAGAGTACAATGCGTGAAATACGCACAACCATAAGCGTGATTATTTCGGGCATGATCATCTTTTTGCTGCATGTTGTTGTTCGTTCAATTTTTAATCATAGGCCTACTATACGTAATTATATATGACGTACTGAATTCCATAGGCCTACACATGATGTAACATACGCACTTATCTTGTAGTGCATGTTGATAGAGAAATTATTGGACTGATGCAGTAGGCCTAAGTAGGGCCTACTACTTTTTGTAATTAATTTGTTATCACATTTTTGGGAATGACTGTTGAATCCAATGCATGATTAGTGTACATGATTCATGTTCACGGAAATGCACACTAATCGTGCAGGGCATGTTGAAATTGTTCAAAGTAATTTACATTATTGAACTGGTTATGTATTTAATATTAGGCCTAATAAGTACTACTTTTTGTAGGCCTATATTTTTGTATGCAGGTGTCACTATTCTTTTGTCATTTTCCTTATTGCTTTTAACTTTTTATCAAATTTTTGGGTGGCGACTGTTGAATCTGACGGTACCTATTCGTGTTCATGGAATTGATGCTAGACTTTAAGAATATATATGACGGAATAAAGCGTAACCCCATTTACGCAAGATTTGTATCACATGCCATATTTTGTATCCATCATTCACTGATTGTCACCTCCCTCTCAGTTCTAGAATTACATAGAAAACGAGAAAGTCCTGTGGTAATGTGATCATTAAAAACTAGACTAGCTCTGAATCATAGCTCTCTGTGTGAGACCTACAATATATGGAGTGAAAGCATGATAAATTTGATAGGCGGCCTATTACATGACTGGGGAGACTACTGGGGAGAGCCTCAGAGGTAATAGACGGCGTCAGAGAAGTTCAGCACTTTTCTGTGACAACTGCATACAGCGTAAACAAGGAAGTGTGTTGAAGAATAGCGTTGATCTTTAAAGCAGGTTAACGCATCACAGTATTTGTAATCCGATTGGCCGATCGTATCTATAATGAGTCATCCCCGCCCACACACGCACATTAACTAGATCACAAGCGTTGGCTATTTCAAAAAGTGCTGAAGTTTTCTGCTGACGACCTATGTATACATGTACCTTGGATTAATATCTCAACCTGTATGTCCAAGAAAAACGTTGGCTTGAAGTTGAATGAATCACCCTACCGCTACACTATTCCTAACCATGTACTTTTATTATGCACTAACTACATGTATACATTATGGCCTACTTTTGTTTTTAGTCTGGAGATATGACAGCACTGTAGGCTACACGTTTAATACACTCAGCAGAATCCAAAAGACTGGATGTAATGCTAACATTTGTCTATGGTTGTTTTCATAATCAAACCAAAGATTTGTCAATCAGTCACAGCTAAAGTCATGATCCGAGCGTTAGCGATCATTACAAAGGTTGAGTGTGTCCTTGTATGCACAGCAGTGCATTACAAAACAGTTGCAAACGCGGTGTGGGGTCTTGTTGATCAGGGCCTCAATTTTTGGTCAATTACGTATTTGTTTACAATTCGTTAGTCGTTGACGTTACATCTTCCGGTTTTACTGCGCCCTAGCCATCGCGAATGTCGTGGTAACGTACGATACACACCAGTTGCATGGAACGCTGGGGAATCTTATACGATGTGATCCACAATTTTTTTGTTTTGATTAATAATAGTTAAAGACCAGTTTAGTTTGTTTAGTTCATGATGATGTTAAATCATCAATCAAAAAACGACAAAGATTTGATTAGTTAGAAATACGGTAGTAAACAAGTTTAAAATTTAGGCCTAGGCCTATGTTGGCGTTTTCAAAATTGTATTCTATATTTCTAGCGTGATGCATATAGCCGTATTGTTGGAGTATAAGCTCCAGATCCAGACCAAATTTAAATTATATACTACTAGTACTACTAAAGTACTAACTAGGCCTTTATGTTTATTAGGCCTAGTTTTGCCTTATTGCAGGCTTGTTATTGTTAAATATAATTCGCCATCGACGGTAACAGTAAATAGATTGATCGTTGCGATTAACAATAATGTTACAAATTACTGTTATATATTGCATCTTTTCGCAAGAGAAACATGAGAAACACTTCCTATCTATCTATATGGTGTAGTACATTCCTCATAGTCGTACTGTAGGTGCAAAGGGTGCGATCAGGAACACGATATCCCTCCCCCCGCCCATAGATAGTTACGGGCCTGCTTCCAACAAATAAAGTTAACAATTTTGCTGTCACTGTCAGACTTCGGACATGAGAAAAGAATAGTCTTGATCCAATCTCATTTGTCACACTTACACACAGGGACATCCGACATGACATGCATTGAGTTGACTTGTTTGAATGCGTATACATACATACAATACATACAATCACCCATACAATACATACAAGCATTTATATAGCGCTGCTACATCGAGATCGTAGCGATCGTAGCACTGGTTTCGCTTGGTTTATAAATAATTGTAATAACAATTACTTTGTGAGTTAAATCTTGGCTTGATACTGGATGTCAGTGAGTCCTTTCTTCAACTTAAAGGCTAGTAAATAATGTGCCATCCGAAAAGGATTTCAATATATCTTGACAGATGTAAAAGTTTAGTTTTGTTTACTTTTGCCGGGGGCTTTGCCAGCTTGGCGTTAAATATTTGTTTTGGTTTGTAGTCTGAGTTCCTTTATGGACGATCATTTCATACATAGGCCTAAACATACATACATACAACTTGAACAAACAAACTTACTGCATGACAATTTCATGATTTGCTATTCCTGCTGCTGAATCAATAGTGCAATCTGCAATGGCCGCGGCGATGAGCTGAGACCGGCCGGCTGGTGTTTCTGGGTCAAAGGTTAATTGATTGATGTAGTCAGCTATCCACAAATTACGTGACAGTCACAAACAGCGCGATGTCATTAAAGATCAGGTCATAAAAGATACCGAACTAGTAATATGCTACATAATGTCATAAATGATCCCGAAATGCCATATTTGATCCGATTGATGCTCCATAGTGTCATATTTGACTCAACTGAGATCGCAAAATGTATTACGTTACTAAAATGTTACCAAACCTTACCTTTACACCACTTACCAAGCGGTCAAGCTTTATATATTGTTTGGTATATATATATATATATATATATATATATATAAATAATTAAAAACGACTTGAGCAATCACATATTGTTCTACAGAACTGTTTCGTGAGGGCCCGATATAGACCCTCACTCCTCAGGAACAAATTGCAGACTGATTTATTTGTGTCACACATGGTTAATATATACAAAAAAACTACTAAATATATAAGGCCAGCAATAGATCAAATAAATCATTGAGGTCAACAAGCTAAGTACATTCATGATTTCTTGCAAAACAGATTATCTGTTAGTATAGTATAGTAATACATGTTCACAGAAAGTGATTAATATATGTGTCAAAAATTGTGTCAAAAAGTCAAGTGAAGGAATTCATGGTAATGTCAAAAGTCAAATGAAGAATACATCCACTGTTGCGTTAAAAGTCAAGTTACCATGGTTATGTCAAATGTCAAGTGGTTAGGCCAAGTAAAATAAATAACATGTTTATCGTCCCGCCGATTATTTAAAATATTTTGATTCTCTCTAAAATAACAAAATAGCAATTGATAAGGGCATCTATCACTTAATTTTTTATATTTTAATATAAGATTTGGCCGATCAACATGTTATTCATTTATTTGGCCTTATAAATTCATCTATTGGTATAATTGCTCAACAAGTGTTTTTTCCTGTGTCTGCACGCACTAGTGAGTTCATTTCTTTTGTTGAGAGAAGATAATAGAGGTCTGTATATAATATAGAATTTCTCCTCTAAGCACTATGACACCCTGTATATTTACATTATACAGTCTGGAAAATACATACCAGTACATAGTGCACAAAATCTGGAAACACTGGCTTTCTAGAATAACCCAAGCTATCCACAACACCTGGGTATAGTCACTGGTATTGGTAAACAATAGGTGAACCAACTTATGCAGGGCACCCTTTGTATGATTCCATTCAATAAATGTATGTGTGCAGACATCCTTTTGTAATGCAGCAAAATTATGCGAGAGTTACCTAGGGATATTTTGACCAGGAAGATGGGCGAGGTCCTAGTCATTCCACCTTCAACCATCATAGGTGCGGGTCATTTCAGTTTTTATGTTATGATGTTTTCTTCCTAAGTTGCAGTGCTACGATTAGTCAATTATACTTGAATTTTCATCTATGGAGTGCAAATAAGTCTAATATTTATACATAAACTATTAGCCGGGAGCCTCTGTAATTGAGGTGAAATTCTGTCTGGCTACAAGTGTGTTAAGCCGACGGTAATGACTATTTTGTGAACGACGTGACGGTTCCAAATTCTGACAGCCAGCGGGGCGTGCCGGGGTATGAAATACACTCCGGACGACTGAAGTGCTATCGTGTAGCCTGCCTGGAAAATTTCACAAGAGAGAACAACACCACAAAAACCATTGTATGTTGATTTAATTAAGACTATGTTTATAATGGTAATAATGTATTAAATATTATAACCTAGGTTTGGGAACTTTGCAAGTACAAAATATTATCGTTCAGCGGAGCAAATTGATAGTGCTTGACAGAAGTTAAAACTGTAAACTGTGATAATGTAAAGGCAGCAACAGACAGTTTACTAAGGCAGTAACAAAATTGTTTTAATGCCAGAGAAATTATCGATAGCTACAAACCAAAAAGACATGTAACTATCCTGCTAGAAATTGTAATGATTATAATAATTTCAAGTGGCCTACAACCTGATGCCACGCCTTAATTTCTGTTGTAATAATATTCTCACTTTTGGAGTTGATAAAAGCATTGATACATTCAACACAAATGTTTATCATACCAATCTATTGGTACATTCAACTCAAATGTTATTTTACCAATTTAAATAGTTGTTGTGCAGAGCAGACAAAATTTAGGCAAAATATTATTTTGGTTTTCGGGTTTTACTTTATTATCCCATGCAGTGTCACTTTACCAAATGTATGGTGTGAATACGTACATGCCGAAAGTCCTAAACTACAAAAGGGGAGACATAAAGATTGACGCCAATAATGACCGAGTAGACAAACCAGGGTTTCTACGGGAGCTACCATTAAAGATCGACACCGGGAAACCATCGAAGACTTTTACTGGGAGAAGATAACTGTCAGCAAATTATATGAATGCTAAGACTATTTTATAGAGACTCTAAATAACTATATGGTTAAGGACAACTCTGTACATCCTAAAAACCGGATAAACTGGTAAAGGTATAAAACTATGACATCTATAAAGAGGTACGTAACAAATAACGTTAAAATATCCAAGACCTCAACATAAATGAATACCAGCCATCTACATATCCTTTAGAGAATAAGTCGACATTTGGCAATCATATATAACTTAATAATAACAGGATCCCATATCAAAGTCTGCAGTGGAAAATATTATTTATTATAATTATATAAAATTGCTGCCGTTGTCAGAGCAGGAACGTTTTATTTGAGAAAGAATAATCACATGAGGAAATAAATTATTGTTATCAATTATATTATAACGTAAAAGAACTGTTGTCAGACAATATTTATTGGATGCCTCTACTGATGTTGGATAGCCACTAGATAAACGTGTCGCTTGTTAAATATGCCCAGGTATGCTTGACAATTATTGGGGGCTTGTCCGGGAGCTATCCAGCACTATAGAGCTCTCTAATAGACTTAAATATTGTAGAAATATCAGTATTGCATTTGCATTGCATTGTACTTAATATATTTGTAACCATTTTATTCTCAGGTGGGTTCCACGACAACAGCACCAGATGGTTAGTCGATCGAAGTGTATTTCTGAACCGGTGGTTTCGTTGGCGGTCCGTTCAAGAACAGATGTAGGCACTATATCTAACGTAGTGGTGTCTCGTGAGTAAAATAGTTTTAAAAAGTTTGCCTGCACTATTGTCGCCAAATATATAGAATTTCACAATGCTCCACACGATAACATTGTAATTGTATGCTATATTCAGACTTGCATTCCATATGATAAAATTCTCGTCGGTTATTGTGCACACAGGCGCGCGATCAAAATTTTGGCCACCATCGTTCACAATTCACACAACACTATATCACTACTGGTTGTTCTGTATCATAATCATGGCTAGTCAACTTGAACTTGAAAAACTCATTGCAATGGGTAAAGATTTAGATTTGAATGGTACAGAGTTACGTGACTGGATTAGTGAACAAAGGGATATACTAAAACAAGAAAGAGATAACGAGAGAGAGGTTAGAGCTGAACAAAGAGCTATTGAAACAAAAATTAAAGAGGAAGAGAAAGCTAGGCTAGAATATATCAGACAGAGAGAGCGGGAAGACATGGAAAGAATAGAACGAGAAAAGGTAAAACAACTTGAACTGCAGATAGAAATAGAAGAAATTAAGAGAGCTACCGCTGAAGTAACAGCACAGGCAGGTAATCATGGTGGACATGCTCATGGACATAAAAGTAGAGCACCAAAACTACCTCCCTTTAGACAAGATGTAGATGATATAGACTCGTATATCAGTAGGTTTGAGAGATATGCATTATCTCAGGATGGGATAAAAATACTGAGTGGGTAAACAGCCTGGCAACTCTGATACAAGGTAATGGTTTATTTGAATACTCTACACTATCAGTTGAGGAATCACAAGACTATGAAAGGGTAAAACATACCGTATTGAGTGCGTACAATTTAACCGCAGATGAGTTTAGAAAGAAATTTCGTGAAACTAAACCAGCACAAGAAGACACAGGAAGTAAATTTGTCACTAAATTGGGCAACTATCTACAGAGATGGATGGAATTAGAAGAGGTAGGAAATTTAGAACAAGTACAAGACCTGTTACTCAGGGAACAATTCCTCAATTCATGTACCAGGGATGATGCCACATTCCTAAAAGAGAGAAATCCAAAAAACATTAGAGAAATGGGACAATATGCGGATCAGTATGTCGAAGCTCATGGAGGATGGCACACCAGCCATACTAGCCATACTAGCCACCCTAAAGGTAAGAATAATAGATCTAGAAATTATTCAAAGGACCAGAATCAAATCAAGACAGGAAAATCACCTCAAGATTTCAAAGGTGTAAACAATCATCAACCAATAAGTCTAGTGATGAGAGAAGATGTTTTCTTTGTAATAAACCTGGACACTTTGCAAGGGACTGTAGAAGTAAAAACACCATGGCTTTTATGACAGAAGTATTTGATGAAATAGTAGAAAGACGTACACAGGTATCTACAGATCGTCAATGTGACGAAACAGAAAAGACTGAAACCAAAGCAGACTTTGGATCGTGTATGATGGTAATAAAACCAGACCACCATCTATTCCAAGCAAGTAAGAAAGGGTTCTTTACACTAGATTGTGGTCACAAAATGACTGTTTTGAACCAGGTAACAGCAGCATGTAAGCCTAGGATTCTGAATGATGCAGTCATGCCTGTCCAGAATGGTAAGATAGGGGATCAAGTAGTGAAAGTACTACGCGATAGTGGATGTAGCGGAGTAGTGGTAAGATCAGAATATGTAAAGCCCAATCAGATGACAGGAGAATTGAAAACGTGTATACTAATCGATGGTACGGTAAGACAATTTCCTGTAGCCAACATATATGTCAATACACCTTACTACAAAGGATTTGTCTCAGCCTTATGCATGAAAGATCCAGTGTATGACCTCTTACTAGGAAATGTACCAGGCGTACGAGAACCTATGAATCCAGATTCAATGTGGGGAAAGTCTTGTGAAATAACAAGACAAGAACAAGTAGGAGAAGGTAGGCCTACAAAAAATAATGATAATGATGAAACGCATTCAGAAGAAGATAAATCAGATACACTCGCCGCAGTACAGACAAGAAGTCAAATCAAAGTAAAGGACAAACCCTTTAAGAAACTAAAGGTAAGTTCTCCTATAGGAGAAGCAGTATCGGCCAAGATGCTACATCAGAAGCAACAAGAAGATCCCACACTAAACAAACTCAGACAACTAGCGCTGACAGGGGAGGAAAAGGTGAGTAAATATGGAAGTAATCACAAATACATCACAGACAATGACATTCTATATAGGGAATACAGTTCTCCCAAGATAGAATTTGGGAATGTATTTAGGCAAGTTGTAGTTCCAATAGACTACAGAAAATATGTCATGAAACTGGCCCATGAATCAATCTTAGGCGGACATCAAGGATCCAAAAAGACAAAAGACAAAGTAATGAGTGACTTCACATGGCCAGGGATGCAAGCTGACATCACCAGGTATTGTCAGTCATGTGACATTTGTCAAAGAACCATCCCCAAAGGTAGAGTTACTAAAGTTTCATTGGGAGATGTTCCAATAATTGATACACCATTTCAAAGAGTGGCGATAGACTTAGTGGGACCAATTAAACCAATGACTGAACGTGGACACAGGTATATATTAGTATTAGTCGATTATGCGACAAGATACCCGGAAGCTGTACCAATGAAGACGATAGAGGCAGAAGCAGTAGCTGAAGCACTCTTAGGGATCTACTCCAGATTAGGCTTTCCTAAAGAGGTGTTAACAGACCAAGGCTCACAATTTGTTTCGGGCGTTATGAGAGAGGTAAGCCGACTACTGAGTATTCGCCGTTTGACCACTACACCGTACCATGCCATGTGTAATGGACTTTGCGAGAAGTTCAATGGCACGCTGAAAGCAATGCTGAAGAAAATGTGCGACGAGAAACCGAATGACTGGGATAGATACATTGGACCCCTTTTATTCGCCTACAGGGAAGTTCCCCAGGAGAGCACAGGATTTTCACCTTTCGAGCTATTGTACGGACGGACGGTACGTGGACCTATGAGAATACTTAAGGAACTATGGACGGGTAAATCAGAGTTGGATGAAACAAAAACAGTTTACCAATATGTGATAGATCTACAAGAACGTCTCGAGCAGACGTGCCAACTAGCTCGAGAAGAGTTAAAGAAATCTAGACAACGGTATAAAACTTACTACAACAAGAAGTCACGGGTGAGAGACATGAAGGTCGGAGATGAGGTTCTTCTCCTTCTACCCACAGACAACAACAAACTCCTTATGCAATGGAAGGGTCCATTTCCTATAGTAGAGAAAGTAACTTCGATGAACTACAAGATAGATTTCGGTCACAGAGTCAAAACCTTTCACGCCAATCTATTGAAGAAGTATATTAGACGTGAAGTGAATGCTTCAATGGTAGAAACACCCATACGTAACGTGTATGAGACAGCATGCACATCTGTACTTGAAGATGAACCTCAGGAAGAAGTAAGCGTATCAGAACTTAAATCGTTCTCTACAGAAGATTTGATACATCTTCCACAGATGGTCCAAAAAGAGGGGATCACTGATGTGAATATCAGTGAACGACTAAGTAAAGCTCAGGTACAACAGGTGCAACAGACTCTAGCAGAATATGAGAATACTCTAACAGATATCCCAGGGAGGACAACACTTGGGAAACATGTCATCAAAATACGGGATACTGAACCTATAAGAAGCCGACCTTATCCAATACCCCATGCACTCAGAAGTGAGATTCGGAAAGAAGTTGAAAACATGCTTCGGATGGGGATAATATCTCACAGCAAGAGTCCGTACGCTTGCCCGCTGGTAGCAGTGAAGAAGCCAGACGGATCACTTCGGGCATGCTGTGACACAAGGAAGATTAATCAGATTACAACCTTTGACGCTGAACCGGTACCGGATCAAGATGAAATATTTGCCCAGTTAGCAGGAGATAGATATTTCAGTAAGATTGATCTAAGTAAAGGGTACTACCAAATTCCCATGGCAACAGAGTCCAAACATCTTACAGCCTTCGTAACGCACGACGGATTGTACGAGTTCAATATGATGCCGTTTGGATTGGTTAATTCAGGGGCGACATTCAGCAGAATGATGAGAAAACTTCTAAAAGGTATCAAGAATGTCCACAATTATATAGATGACATACTCATACACACGAAAACATGGGAAGAACATATCCAGAGAGTAGGAAAAGTATTCATGAGGCTAAAGAAAGCTAACTTAACAGCTAGGCCCACAAAATGTTTCATCGGGTATGATGAAGTTGAATTTTTGGGTCACGTGGTAGGACAAGGTATAGTAAAACCAAAACCAGACAAAGCAGAAGCTATTCAGCAGGCTAAGAGGCCAACTACAAAGACACAGGTAAGATCGTTTCTCGGCTTGGTAGGCTACTACCGTAAGTTTATACCAAACTTTGCAGCAGTAGCAGTGCCATTAACCAATTGTACGAAGAAGGGAGAGCCGAAGGTGATACGCTGGGGAGATAGCCAGGAACAGTCATTTCAGACTTTAAAAGGTAAGCTGGCAAGTTCACCAATTCTGCAGCTCCCTGACCTTAACAAGAGTTTCACCTTGCGGACTGATGCGTCCGACACAGGAGTGGGTGCAGTTCTTCTTCAGGAGATAGCTGGAGAAATGTTCCCTGTGGCCTATGCTAGTAAAAAGCTGAATAAGAGTCAATGTAGGTATTCAGTGATGGAGCGGGAATGCTTGGCGGTGGTTTGGGCCGTGCTCAAGTTCGAACCGTACCTGTATGGTAAAGAGTTTGTAATAGAGACGGATCACCAACCACTAACATGCATCCGCAAATCCAAAGTGGCAAATGGGAGGATTATGAGATGGGCGCTCGCCTTACAGCCATATCGGTATCGCCTGCAAGTTATTAAGGGAACCGATAACGTAGGGGCCGACTACTTGAGTCGAAGTACCGAGGCAGTAAAAGCCAGTTTCTTGTCCTTCGTAAGTGGGAAATTATAATTAAGCATTTCTCGTTAGGGAGAAGAAGTGCATTTATTGGAGTGGTGAGAGACACTTCAATCAGAGGAATGAATAGAAGAGTATTGTATTCTAATGCAAGATATGCATAAATGTGAGTACATTTAGTTAAAGCGGGGAGTAAATTGTCACATTAGAATTGAATCTGTAAGATAACTTAAGTTTTGTCCACTATGACACCCTGTATATTTACATTATACAGTCTGGAAAATACATACCAGTACATAGTGCACAAAATCTGGAAACACTGGCTTTCTAGAATAACCCAAGCTATCCACAACACCTGGGTATAGTCACTGGTATTGGTAAACAATAGGTGAACCAACTTATGCAAGGCACCCTTTGTATGATTCCATTCAATAAATGTATGTGTGCAGACATCCTTTTGTAATGCAGCAAAATTATGCGAGAGTTACCTAGGGATATTTTGACCAGGGAGATGGGCGAGGTCCTAGTCATTCCACCTTCAACCATCATAGGTGCGGGTCATTTCAGTTTTTCTGTTATGATGTTTTCTTCCTAAATTGCAGTGCTACGATTAGTCAATTATACTTGAATTTTCATCTATGGAGTGCAAATAAGTCTAATATTTATACATAAACTATTAGCCGGGAGCCTCTGTAATTGAGGTGAAATTCTGTCTGGCTACAAGTGTGTTAAGCCGACGGTAATGACTATTTTGTGAACGACGTGACGGTTCCAAATTCTGACAGCCAGCGGGGCGTGCCGGGGTATGAAATACACTCCGGACGACTGAAGTGCTATCGTGTAGCCTGCCTGGAAAATTTCACAAGAGAGAACAACACCACAAAAACCATTGTAAGTTGATTTAATTAAGACTATGTTTATAATGGTAATAATGTATTAAATATTATAACCTAGGTTTGGGAACTTTGCAAGTACAACATATTATCGTTCAGCGGAGCAAATTGATAGTGCTTGACAGAAGTTAAAACTGTAAACTGTGATAATGTAAAGGCAGCAACAGACAGTTTACTAAGGCAGTAACAAAATTGTTTTAATGCCAGAGAAATTATCGATAGCTACAAACCAAAAAGACATGTAACTATCCTGCTAGAAATTGTAATGATTATAATAATTTCAAGTGGCCTACAACCTGATGCCACGCCTTAATTTCTGTTGTAATAATATTCTCACTTTTGGAGTTGATAAAAGCATTGATACATTCAACACAAATGTTTATCATACCAATCTATTGGTACATTCAACTCAAATGTTATTTTACCAATTTAAATAGTTGTTGTGCAGAGCAGACAAAATTTAGGCAAAATATTATTTTGGTTTTCGGGTTTTACTTTATTATCCCATGCAGTGTCACTTTACCAAATGTATGGTGTGAATACGTACATGCCGAAAGTCCTAAACTACAAAAGGGGAGACATAAAGATTGACGCCAATATTGACCGAGTAGACAAACCAGGGTTTCTACGGGAGCTACCATTAAAGATCGACACCGGGAAACCATCGAAGACTTTTACTGGGAGAAGATAACTGTCAGCAAATTATATGAATGCTAAGACTATTTTATAGAGACTCTAAATAACTATATGGTTAAGGACAACTCTGTACATCCTAAAAACCGGATAAACTGGTAAAGGTATAAAACTATGACATCTATAAAGAGGTACGTAACAAATAACGTTAAAATATCCAAGACCTCAACATAAATGAATACCAGCCGTCTACATATCCTTTAGAGAATAAGTCGACATTTGGCAATCATATATAACTTAATAATAACAGGATCCCATATCAAAGTCTGCAGTGGAAAATATTATTTATTATAATTATATAAAATTGCTGCCGTTGTCAGAGCAGGAACGTTTTATTTGAGAAAGAATAATCACATGAGGAAATAAATTATTGTTATCAATTATATTATAACGTAAAAGAACTGTTGTCAGACAATATTTATTGGATGCCTCTACTGATGTTGGATAGCCACTAGATAAACGTGTCGCTTGTTAAATATGCCCAGGTATGCTTGACACCCTGTATATTCCAAAGAAACCTGGTCTCAACATACAGGATTCCAAGAACCCCCCCCCCCCCCCCCCCCCCTCATCACCCCATGACTACGCCACTGGAACAAGCAATATCTTGATATGGCAGACACCTAAACAAGTACAATTACATTGTCATCTCCGATTCAATCTATGTAAATGTTGACACTCCGTGCACATTGTTTAGCGTGAAAAGACTACTCTCAATACCGTTTGCCACGCTCCGTATACTTTGAAATCATCTCATTGACCATCATCACTAAATGTACAGATAAGTAATCAACAAGTAATATACCGGTTAATACCGTCGGATGCTCTTCACCCATCTACATGGACTTTTTTTATCAAGTATCCGTAATACCTGAGGACTCTTGACCCGTGATATACTCGTAGAATCCTCAATAGAGAGTAGAGAAAAGTAAGCGTAAGAGAATCCATGGTACTCAAAATGAAAAGCTTGATACATATTGACGATACTTGATCATGTCCCCCGAGCACTCAACTTTTGCAGTGATGTTGATAATAGGATATGAACCAATCGGTCAATCGGATTTACTCACGAAAAGCGTTCATTGAGATCTCGTTGACCATCATCTCTAAATTTACATAAGTATTCAACAGGAAGGATAAATCTATCTACAGGTTAATACCATCGGAAGCTCTTCACCCATCTATATAGCAATATCGATGAATTATCAGTTATAACGTTGACCCGTGTCCGATATAAATAAAGTGTAGAGACAATTACGCGTAAATCCATGGATCTTGATATGGAAAGCTGTGTGCGTATAAGCGATACTTCATCAGGTCCCCAGAGAGATGGAGTACTGACACTGACCCGAAACATCAAAACTAGGATACATTCGGTCAGAGGTTTAACTTATAAAAATACTACGAAGATACTGTCAGGAATTTAAAAATATACTATATTTAGGACTTTTTGAAATGTAAAATATATCTAATATTAAATGAATGAGACTGGTTGAAAGACATAAATGAAAAACGCGAATCATTCGGAGGCCAAAATACCAGTTATAAAGTCACATGAAGGATCACTTAGGGGTCAATTTTCATATATATATATATATTTAAAAACATAATATGCAATTTCCGCCATATTCATTAAGTAAAAAACATGACAAGCCATCAAAAGCGATCATCCATACGTGTATGCAGTGACAATGACAACATCCAGCTTTATCTGTCACTGCTAGAAGAGTTAATTAATCTGTCAGGTCAAACCCGTCACTGCCCTCCCCCAGGTCAAATTAATTGCCCGCAGCATGTGTAATTGATCGGTCCTGTCAGACAACAACGTGTCACTTCAAATTCAATATACTCCAATTAGAGTAGTCAGTCACTCACTGTAGCGGCATATAGTCGACTTCGGTTATACACCTATCAGTTGTAAGACGCACTTTACGACCCCCGGGAGTGGTGCGTCACTTTACCGAGGTGCGTCGACTTCTCATGTACCATGACCCACCCTGTGTCAAAAAATCGACGGACCATTGCCATCCAAATACGCACCCTCAGTCAATTTTTGGACGCACCATTGGTGGATTCTGACGGACAATGACGACGCACCCCGTCGTCAGATATCGTTGATTAAACTGGATAAAACTCGATGACTACTGAAAAAGAAACTACCCCTGATCTGCTCTTATTCGGTGTTGTCAACCCTGGCCCTCGAATAATTATATAGACCCCGGACCGGGACCGAATGGACGGAACCAAGAGGAGAACTTTTATACGCACAATAATGTCTGACTGGTCTAAAATTCATAATATATTTAACTGATTGTCATAAACGTCAGGATGAGGATGAAACAATTTCGAGAACATTTCCCATTCTGCTTCGACCCGTTCAGTGGCGTAACCAGGAGGTGGGGTGGGGTGGGGTGGGGTGGGGTGGGGTGTGATGGGGTGGGGTGGGGTGAGGGGAGGGACATCCTTCATCCCTTGTTATACATGTACACTCTCAGAACAAAGGTTAAAATCTTTAACCATGTTGGTTAAAATTTTAACCAACGGGAGGTTACCAGGTGAACCACACAATTGGTTGGTTAAAACTGTAACCAACAGCTGTTGGTTAAACTTTAACGTGTGGTTGGTTACAAATTTTAATCATTTGTTGGTTAATATGTTTTGACCAACAGTGGTTGGTTATACTTTAACCTGTGACCTGTGATTGGTTACAATTTTTAATCATTTGTTGGTTAATATGTTTTAACCAACAGTAGTTGGTTAAAAAATGTTGGTTAAACTTTTATTTTGTTTGCTAAACTTAAACCCATACAATATTACAATATTGATGTTTCATTGGCCCGATATTGGCTTTCAATATTGGCGCCAACCCGTGGCCAGGACCAACAAGAGACAGGACAAGGCACAAGATCCTAGCTACGAGGCCGGGAAGCGATAACTTAAAACAGCGGCCGCAATTTTTAGATAACGTCAGAATTTGTATATGAAATCAATCGTGTTATTTTCCGCCCAATTGAAGAGCGCCAATGTAAATACCAGGGGCGGAAAATAACACGATTGATTTCATATACAAATTCTGACGTGGTCTAAATAATAGGCGCAAAATATTTTCCTCGCCAATGAAATTCTTTGGCGGGAATCGTGTTATGACCTATTGTTGGTTAAAATTATGATGCCTTAACCAACGTTGAATAAACTAAAAATTAATTATATTTTTACTCTTTAACCAACGCAGTATTAAAAGTAATTTTTAACCAACGCTTCATTTTTAACCAATGTTGTATACTTTTTAACCAATATTCTTTTAACCCATGGTTATTTAATACCTGTTCTGAGAGTGTAGGCTTGCGCCTATTTACAATAAACGGGAGGTAAGTAGAAAATTTGGTTCTCGAAAGTGTATTTTAACCAAAATCAGGTTCTCGAAAGTGTTTAAACATTTGAACTTCGGATTGGAAATTACACCTTCTATAAACCATCACAGAATTTAAGGGGGCATTTACAAATACCAAAAAAACATTTCTGATTTAATCAATACCACCCATATACTTCGAGAAAAGGCACCCCAAAAGGCGGCACATAGACGTATACCGCTATTGTGATAAGTCCCCCGGGGCTCCCCCCACCATGATTCCCCCCAAATGAAATTACAAACTCGATGTAAACCTTTGTATACTAAAACAAATAGTCAGATATGCCCCCCACCCCTGATGACCCCCTCATGCGATGCCCTAAATTTGATTAAATTTGCATGGACAACACGGGTGATTACAAGTGCTTCACCCGGTAGCAGAGTCTCGGGTCAAGACTGCTGTATACTCCATCCATCGGCTCGTAGGACGATAGTAAGCGACTGCGCGGAGCAATTGGCGATGATCGAGTGATTTCATGCATTTTAGAACATGCGGTATAAAATATCGGAGTGATGTTTGCGGTATTAAAGTGGAGCTTGGTTGGCGGTATCAAGGAGTTATTTGGTACAGTAGGCCTATAACGTATATTTAAAGGTCGTATTTTGTTGATCGTAAACAGATGTACACTGTGACGCACCCATGTAAAGTGACGGACCTTTACGCACCCTCCGTCATTTTTTTGACGGACCAAAGGCTGCCACTGACGTACTCTCCGTCAAGAATTATTGGTAAACGACGCACCCACGACGCACCTCTCCCGGGGGTCGTATAGTGCGTCTTACAACTGATAGGTGTATTAGGACGGCCATTAGCATAAAGAAAGAAAATGGCCGTATCTTATATTAACTCTATCTAGGTTTCAACTTAATTATTACCTGGTTTAGGCTCAAATCAACATTACTTCTATGCATACTGCTAAGACTGATGACTCCTACTCAAATGGGAATAATCCGCTGCCATTACAAAAAGTAACCACCATCTTCGAATATCAATCGAAACATTGAAAATACAATAATTATGTCCAGACAAATTCCTCACACAGGGTCCTCCATGCGCCCGTGTAGTTTATGACGTATGACCTGTTTGAGGAAAATACACATTTCTTTATTATTAAGTAATGATAATGAGAGCCAGTTGACACAAGAAACACAAAACGACTGACAATCAGTAAGACAACGGCACAGACATTTATCGCCGATCATTATCTTAGTATAATATAACAACATTATACGATTATTAGTTGCATGGTCTACCTGCTACTAAAGGGCAATTATTCCAAGTGAGCGATCTGGTCATTAACTGATATTAAAGAAAGACTCATCCATTCTGGTACTGAAAAGCATCCTATAGTATTAAGTAGCCTCTGTATGTTCACAAAATACAGACAAATACCTACATGTATGAATTGGTTTGCCATATCACATGAGACCAAAGGTGGGTTTTTGATATTGCGTGAACATGTAGCGAATAACGAGAAGACCATTAGATAAAAAGAATACTTTTTAAAACACAAGTTAATTACTATTTTAGAATGAACCACTCGATGTTAACATTTACAGTTGTCGATATGAATTATGTCAAATGTGTAGGGCTTCCCATTTACACGATATGAATCAGATAATAAGAATAAGCTCACCTATCTTATTCGAGCTTCGAAAAAAATAATGTTTGTAATTTACTGGATGTGCATAAACATTATCTCAATCTCTGAATGATATTTTAGGAAATAAAAAAGAAGACTTTGCCTGATTCTATTATCATAAATGACTCAGCCGTTTCTGATTCTCAACAAATTGCTGACGGTCTAAATGATTTCTTTGTTAATATCGGACCTAATTTAGCTAACAATATTCCTTCAACTCCAACAACTTTCAATGACTTCCTCACTTCAGCTCCTTCACCAATGAATTCACTCTTCCTATCTCCAACTGATAATGCGGAAGTCATTGATATTTGTTCTTCTCTTAGATCTGGGAGCTTGTAGTGGGTTTGATGACATTAAACCCGATAGTTTTAAGGCTGTAATCAACTCAATTAAAACCCCATTATGTAATGTTTTTAATTTCTTGATTACTTCTGGTGTTGTTCCAGATGAAATTAAGATTGCCCGTGTTGTTCCCATTTATAAATCTGGGGATTCTACTTTCTGTACTTATTATCGTCCCATATCAGTCTAAACTGTTTGAAAGAATTATTCACAAAAAAATATAGTTTTTCTTGAACGTTATAATTTATTAAATGATTGTCAATTTGGGTTTAGGCAAAAGCATTCCTCCTACATTGCACTCGTGTGTGCATATGATCAGATTGTTACAGAACTTGACAAGCGTCTTCATACTATTTTCTTTGACTTCTCGAAGGCCTTCGACACCATTGACCATCACATTCTCCTAACCAAACTTCATCATTACGGTGTCAGAGGAAATGCCCTCGAATGGTTCAAGAGATACCTGAGTAACATAACCCAATATGTTGTATTTAATAATCATAAATCATCTGTTCGTTCTATTAAATGTGGTGTGCCATAGGGCTCGTAATCTTTATGAATGATATTGCATTCCCCTGAAATAATTTTACTTATGTAACTTTTGCTGATGACACCAATGTAATTGTTTTACATGCCAATCTCCCTGATTTGATCACTAAGCCATGCATTGGACAATCTCTCTGTATGGTTCAAAGCTAACAAGCTGTCATTAAACATTAATAAAACAAATTACATTATGTTTAAAAATAGACACGGTCATCGAGTGTACAACGATGATGACCTTAACATATGCATTGATGGAGTAAAGCTTACTAGATTTTCCCATACTAGATTGCTGGGTGTTCTTTTAGATGAATCTTTAACATAGTCAAACCACACCTCAAATGTTACTAACATCGTCTCAAAATATTGTGGTCTCAGAGATATTCTCCCCTCCTAAACACTATTTACCTTATATAATATTCTGGTTTTACCACACCTATATTTTTTTGTAACTTAATACCAATCTTCACAAAATTCACCTCAAACAGAAACGAATTATGAGAATCTGCTAACATTCACACTTGCTTGAACATACCCCTCCGTTATTCAAAAAGTTCAAAACTTTGACTATTTATGATATTCATAGTTTGATTCTCAGTTTATTTATATACAACTATTCTTAAGATAACCTTGCCAATATTTTTGCAGATTATTTCACGCAAAACAGATCTATTCACAATTACCCTACCCGTATTTCGTCATTATATCGTCCGCATAATTTCAAATATGACTTAGCAAGAAAATACAGTCAGAAGAAAAGGCCCTTTGCGCATTGGAATAATATTATTGATGACTTTTAGGCTGAGTTCACATAGGAGTATACTATTCGGGTATACGGTGCAAGTTTTGCAGGGCACGCGTATAGCTTAAATCGAAACAATGTTATTTCATAATACCGGGTCACGTAAGACGGCACTATTCGAAAAGGCCGTATACCTGCGTATAGTGTAGTATAGTATAGTATACCGGGAATCGTGCGTGTTCGATTTTCGTGCACCGTATACCGTCCTGTTTGGATGTGGCGGGCTGCAATTCGTGTGTACAGGCGTTCTGAATTTCCCCTATCACGATTTATAAACAATTTATTGTGTAGAATAGGGTAAGTTAGAACAATAGGACAATAGGACGCATTTGTACTATACTTTTTCGGAATCCTTGTGCTCAGCCGAACAATTTGGTGTGCCATTTGAATTTTTGGCCCAGTATGGCGGCCATTTTGGAATGTTTGCTATAAAAGAACGTTCCCGTCACTTTTGAGAAATGCATGGGACCTCATTTTTCTTTTAAAATGGTTCTAGTTGACAAGTTCACTAAGAAACTAAGGTAATGACTCTACTACGAGTAGGGTTCGCGTGCTACCCTATGTGCCTCGTCGTGCCCGTATAGCGTATAGCGAATACCGAATAGCGTATAGCGAATACCGTATACCGTATACCGTATACTCCTATGTGAACCCAGCCTTAGGAATACAAAATGTATCAACTTATTCAAGACTAACTATAAATTCTTTCTTTTGTCAAATTATTTGTCAAAGTTAGTAGGAAACCTATTTTTCATGTATACATTATTATTGTAATTTATCTAATTGCCATCATCTCTGCCAACGTATGTGTTTGTCTCCACATGTCCTGTCCGGTTCTGTCTTGCACAAATCCTGCCCTGTCATTTGTTTGTACCCGTCATGTTGATAGTAAACGTAAGGTATAATTATATTTATGTATTCCTGTAACAAAACTATTGGGTGACCATATTTATCGAGCTCTGCTCTTTTTGGATTTCCCGACTTGTATACTATTATGTGTTGTTGGTAAAATAAAATGAAACTGAAACTGAAGATTGAAACTGTTCACCAATGAAATCGCAGTGTTTACAATTGCTCAATGATAACATATTCATATTATATGTTAGAAACGTTGTACAGTATTCAAATAGTAATGTCGATTTACCAAGACCGGAGCCCCCTAATAAACGAATGCCTACCTAACATGTATAATAATGCATTCAACGATTGCAATTCAATAATATTGTGGATGTCATACAAGAATTAAGGCCAACTCATGGAAAGAAAGTAGTACTTATTCAAAGATTAACAATGACTTCTTAATAATATATAGCACGCTTCCAGGACTTTCGTAGTCAAACTGTTGTCATTGTGCAATGCGAGCAATATATCTCTCTTTTCAAGTAGGTTGGCAACTTGGCACAGGACCCCATCCTTGCCGAAAGTAAATTTCATTTTCTTGCTTATGTTATGAAGAAAATTCAATTTGACAAAGGACGTTTGGTTTCGAAGCAAATAAATTAACAATTGTTATTTTGGCATAATGACATTAACAAGGAACCCAGACCATTTTATACAAGGTGTCCCAGAAAACTGGCAAATTGTGTTTGCACATTCTGAAAGCCTTAACAATCTCTACCTTTTATTTATGACATAAAATGTAAGATGTCACATTCGATTTTCCAATTACGCATGGTCAACGAGGGGTATGTCAGAAACACATTAAACTGATTTCAAGAAAACAGACGGTGTTGCAGCTGTGCAGCGCTGTTAAATACTTGATGTCGTTTCACCTACAGCAACGCTCTGTTCATCTCTTTTGGTTTATAAATAAATAATATTATTAATAAATAATATTATTAATTTATGTGCAATAGTGAACAATAAATATGTATTTTATTAATTTTGTTGGCATTGAAATAAGATTTGAACAAAACAGAGACAGTTTCATTTTCGAGTAGACTCGATTAAGTACAATTATATTGCCACTACGGTACCCAATAAATGATGATTTTGAAATGTCAAAACGGGAAAGAAAATTAATGAAACAAAATAGAAAACAAAATCTCAACCCTATCTTTAATGTTGTGAGATGAATCTGTCCCATACCTGTCCCATACTTATATGCGAGCATTGAACGTTTCGTCGTGCTTATGTACAGCAAAGGGTGTGGTGCAGTTGGAGTTAATGCAGCAAGACATAGCCGCTTCACTACTGGGAGCAGATCATTGGAGAACATCCCACCTACCCAAGCCGCATTGTTAAGTAGATGGCAACCACTATGGACAACTCTCAGCGACGCTTCAGTGGCATGTTCAATTCTCTTACTGCATCAAGGCATGCAGGGGGAGATGTGAATGCAATCGTGCTGGCGTCAGATGTACAACTCTCTGCATATGTGAAGGCGACTGCATTAATAATGAGAGCGGTGATGACCAGTAGTAGTGATGATAAACTGACCAGTAGTACTCATAAACTGTCATGGTATAAAAGCTAGAACATTTAAGTACAGCAATCATCACTTATAAGTTATCCTATAAATCTGAACTAAGCAATTGAATGAAGCGACATTAACATGGTTGTAGCAATTCTACATCTGATCTTTGGGCATGTATATCATGGAGTTTCAATATCTACCAATCTTCCGAATTACCAACTTGCCTGTGATGTAGTAAGTGAGAAATGAATTAGCGCATAACCATGAGTGTGTAAGGTGATAATTTTTATTTAAGCCAGACGTCAACCTTCGGTCATTATTTTATCTATGGTGTTTAGACACAGGTTAAATATACTTACCTGTGTGTAAAATGCCATTGATAAAGGAATGGCTTTAGGTTGTCCTCTGGCTTAATTAATCTCCATCTTGAACACAAATTCAGATTTGCCTATAATAATAAATACATGGTCAGATTTGGGTTACCCAACCCTGTAAACCTTTGAGATAGGGTATAGTTTGTTTTCGCGAAAAAAAAAAAAAACCTTCTAAAAAGGATGACTTTGTATCAAAAATGACATGCTAAGTGGCATTAATATTTAAAGTTGACCCCTAATCATTAAAATAACATCAAAATCAGATTCCCAGACCCCCAAAACCACTCAAAAATTGTATCATTTATGGTTCTAGCCCTTATAGTTTTCAAACTGCAATAAACCTTCACCTCGGATGGCGGCCATTTTGAATTGTTGCCAAAATGGCCGTCCCAGATGGCGCTATTTATGGCATCCATCTTGTATTAGCAACATCTGGGCCAAATGTGGTGCTTTTAGAAGAATTTGAACCAAACATCCCCTATAGTGCCCTTACAGCCCCAACTACTGTCAAAATAAGTTGCAGTGACACCCTGGTAAGGGCAAGGACATTAGCTATGTAAATGCTCGTTGAACTTCACATTATCACGAGCCTTTATGGACAATGTGGCCGCTTTTATGATTGCTTTCGACGATTTGTCAACATGTTGTCTTATTAGTCGGTTTCCGCGATTGACAATTATCCTAAAAATACGACTACAATCCCTCAAGGAATTATAGCGATATCCGTACAGCTCTCATGTTTGCGTCAAGCCACACAAATAGTATTCCACGGGTAATGCAATGTACTTTAGCTAAATCGGCTGCAGCTGCTACGAATGTAGTAGGTTTTGCTTTCAAATGAACATTTTATTTTTAAAAAATCAGAAATTCTGGGCGATTCATGTCGCATTCTTCCTAAAAATATTGGTCTGGACGTATTTTCCTCTATTGTAATACAGGTAATTCAGAATGAATAGAACACGATTTAATGAAATCATTCTGAGAAATGCGCTTGCAAAGAAGACACACTTAAAACTCATTCTTGACCACAGTTTTCTGGTTCGACAAAAATCTTATTGAACATGTTGTTCAAATCGTGTATACATATGACTGCATCATCGTGTATAGATATGACTTCGTCATCGTGTATAGATGGGGCGACACGAGACGTCATGCCGGGAATTTGGTCGGCAGTTACCATTGTTCTTTGCCAGGCAGTGTGCGCGCGCATCCTGTTCATACTTACGCCATCACCGTTTATGCCAAAAATAGGTGGATAATGTGGTTAATTGAATGTGATTAAAATGATTTCTAATTAGTAAAATGTCTTCGTGATTTGTCTTCAATAATCTTCTGTAATCCGCCGCAATCAGGCAACCGTTCATCATCAGTATTGTAATCAACGTTATATTAAAGTCATCTAGACGACATGGAATTATCTGTGATCATCATTAAATCAAAAATAAGTACTTTAATCATGTTTTAAATCATCGATGATCAGTTTTGTGCCGGTCTGTAATAATGAACAAGATGAACAGAAATGTCTTTCATCGGCACACCCGAATCCAATGGGCATCGAGAAAACATGGACAATAATTAAAATATTACATAGCGAAGTGTTATCTTCATGCACAATGAATTGGTGTCAGATAAGACCGGAGGGTTACGAGGTATTATCAATCGACCACGGCGTCGTCTTGATAGTGCATCCCATACTGTCTTCTCAAACGGGCACATACGGGCACATATCCGGGGCACATATCTCTGCGTATACTCTGGCAATCGGTAAAACTAAGAATATAATGACTGACCATCCGGCAGTATGTGTTTAAAAACAATATACTCTCTTACTCAAGTGTTCGTTCTCTTCTACGGTCAAACGATCCAAGGACAACGAGTAGACTGGGTCCCCGCGTCCCTCTATATGGCCGCCATCTTTAAAAATAGAGGACCTAAAAGAGGGACTGGAAAAAGTGTACGTCCAAAAAGTGTGCGGTCTTCACGTGGAATTCCACGTGAAACTTTGTATATAATATGAATAATAATGCATACCAATACCGAGCATGCGCATTTGTACGCAGCAACAACAGAACTACCACCCGATCGATTGGTCCAATTCAAAGACAGTACATCAAACGATCGTCACGCTGCGCCACGGGCAAGCAAATCGTGTGCCCTGTCGCGTCATGCGGTGTACAACGCAGCGTGAAACTACCGGCGCACTGTGGCGTGGCTGGTGCGTGAATAAGCTCATGTATATTCAGCAGTTTATCAGCGCACACTTTTGGAACTGTATTTTGTCCAGTCTTCACATTTGAGCACTCTCGGCAGGAACCGTGTGTAAAGACATGAGGATTAAGTCTAGGACAACAAGGTGCATTTAGAGTTCTACGTTTAATCCGAAAATGTATGGCGGCGCCTCCAATTCATCTCTGAGTACCCCCCTGTCATTGCGCAGTGCGCGCATTAATGTTTTCCTTTTCAAGTATGTAGACCCTATGCTAACAGAAAGTATATTTGTTCCCTTATTTATGGCGCAAAATAAAATAGCCTGCGATAAAACGATCGTAATTATGTGAATCTTCGTATATACCACACGGGTATATGGAAAGAGCACTTTTAAATGCCCGTTATACACGCGAAACACAATATGACATCTACTTCACGCCTTTATGGAACATATGGTTGTTTTGTGATCACGTTCGACGTTTTGCCAACATGTTGTATGATCATGGCCAGTCGGTGTCTTCGATTGACAATATTCATATATTTAAATTATAGGTGATGACACATTTTGAAACCGACATATTTGTATTATTGCCAACCTGCTCGATAAAGCACAAATGTATCCCGTCGCTCTTTCGTCCTTTCTGTAGTGTTTTATTCTGTTATGTTATGAGAACAATTATATTAGAATGAAAGTTTGTGATGACACATTTTGAAACCGACATTTGTATTCATATCCAACCTGCTCGATATAGCGGCACCCAAAATCGCTCTTTCGTCCTCTCCGTTTTGTTTTATTCTGATTTTGTTTTGTATGTTTGTTTGTTTGTTGGGATGTTGTTGTTTTTGTTGTTGTAGTGGGGTATTTTTTTTTGAGGGGGGGGGGGGTCTTGGGTTTTTTCGTGGGGGGGGGGGGGGGGGGGGTTAGATGTGGAGAAGTTTATTTCAATGGTATATCCATGACAAAATTGAATTTTTATGTTCACGCTCAAATTAACTGGCAGTTACGCACATAACTCCCCCCACCCCCCCCCCCCCCCCCCCCCCCCCCCCCCTCAAAAAGAAATCAATTAATCAATTAATTAAATAATATATACATGTAAACAAACTTTCGTGAAATAAATTAACACAAATGAAAAGGCTATATAGACCTTCCACTTGTTATTGCCTTTTAATATACTTTTTATGTTGGCGGTGTTAGGTCTTTTTAGCTCGTTTGGTCAAGATTCCGCCTAAAGCAGCCACATTAATTAAGAAAACGGAATGCAACTTCATAACATTATGTTGACAACATTATATAAGACAAGTACGGTTGGAAAAGCCAACATTTAAAATGTCACAAATGTCAAGGTTTGCCCAATTTTATTTATTCTCTTTTGTATTGTTATCTTTAATACAATGATAGATATTTTATCTAGAATTGCCATTATATTATGTATGTTATATGTCACATAAACGCCTCAAACACCTGATAGAGCCTCAAATCCATATCCCCTAAAACATTTCGTTTTAATCTTATTATTGTTATTGTCAATAATTGTGTGCTGAATAAACTCGTAACTCGTACTAATATAAAATAGTCTATGAAAGAAAAGCAACTATTTCCTTAGCTGCAGCCAATGTGGCTTAACACTTTCCACGCGGCAGGCGTCTGTAGACGACATTTCAAAAGTTCACAAAATGTTTCAAAAATGTTTAAAATCATTGCATTTAATTACCATATTTGGAATCACTATATAAAATAAGTACAAACATGCCTCGTATTGGTTCAATAATCCTTGAGATAGACCTTGAAAGTTTGGGATGGTTTCTGAATAATCTGTTTTGTATTAATTGTTAAAACCAATAGCTGCGTGGAAAGTGTTAAAGGCAAATGTCGCATTAAAATAAGAACAAACATGCCTAGTATTGGTTCAGTAATCCTTGAGATAGACATTGAAAGCTGGGGGAAGGCTTCTGAATAAACTGTTTTGAATTTGTTAATATCAATAGCCGCGTGGAAATTGTTAAAGGCAAATGTCCACTCTGGCTAGTTCACACCGCTTCAATTGTTGACATATGGAATTGAGTTAAGATGGAAAAATATCAACCTTGAGATATTTCCAAAGGATCTGGCTGATAAGATTGGACCTAAGGGTTAACATTTCCACGCGGCAGTCGTCTGCAGAGGCAGTTCCAAAATGTCACAAAATGTTCCGCACTTCTTTCCTTTCCACTTTTATATTCTTAAAGTTTGTGTGCAATCGTTCTTCTTTTTTTTTCTTCTTTAACTTACTGTCACTGCTTTTTGTGAGGTAGAGGAACTTCTGTATGTACATTAAACTAGTTAAACAGAAAGTGTATACAAATCCTCAGATGTACATGACCATGTAAATATTGATTTCGTGAATTACTCCAATCTATATTTAGCTAACATATAAGTGCAAATTGCCACTGAATTGATTGGGTGTTACATTGTTCTACTTTTGTCTATTATCTTCTATCTATACCTAATAAATCTAGTCAGCAATTACAACAAATACGGCCACGTGCACCAATTTGGCGTGGTAATTGGTATAAATGATATCTCAAAAGTAGAGCAATCCTTGTTTTTGTTTTTTTTCTCTCATAGCTTGATCTGGGAAATCTCCTTGAAACAAAACGGGTCACCTTGACATCATTTTGTTAGAGATTTTTGAAGATTCAAATCGCGTTTTATCTTCTACATAATAATACAATCTTACTTTAAAATCATCAGTAAAATATTAGTCAAATGCATTTGTGTCAGGTACAGGCCAGTACCGTTATAATTATTCAATGGCAGCCGAGTGCGTATTTTTTTAGAAAACGTTGGAGCAATCAATAGATGATCCTAATGGATAACTCAAATAAAATAAAAGCATACACTGAAAAATAAATTGGTGTCACAGCGACGCCTTCTTGGAGTCAACTGTAAATGACACTTACAAAGGCGTTATTTTGACTCCAAAATTGGTGTAATCGCCAATGATATGGGTTTGCACATAATTCACGGTGACACCGTTAAGTGTCCGACGGACACCTTTCAGTGATCATTTAGTGATTTACACCAAAACTGGTGTCAGATTAATTGAAATAACTCCAAGGGCGTCAATAGTTGGCGGGAAAGCTCACGGTTTTTAGAGGCGTCGAAGCAGCATGACACCAATTGGTGTAATTCTGACACCAGTTGGTGTAATTCTGACACCAACTGGTGTAATTCTGACACCAACTGGTGTAATTCTGACACCAATTGGTGTAATTCTGACGCCAATTGGTGTAATTCTGACACCAATTGGTGTAATTCTGACACCAAATTGGTGTAATTCTGACACCAATTGGTGTAATTCTGACACCAAATTGGGCGTCTATCAACATATCAACGCATGCGTTTTCTCGTCGCCATTTTGTTTGCATGTTACGAGCCGGTAAGACTGGTAAGTACCGATCTGCTCCATTTCCAGACATTTTTGATAATAATTATGATACAATTAGCGTAATGTAAGCCTTGTTCATGTTGTTTAATATTGCGCCAACTAACTGATGAAATGAATTACAATTTCATAGTCAGAGACTAGCATTTTGTTGGACTGTGTGTCAATGCATGGACCTACTAGTACTATGTGTGTGTTCGTCATGCATGCATACGATGATATGTGCAACATTTTACATACATGTAGCCCGATTGATCTGGCTCAGTGGTCATCTTTTTCATACGGACGTCTTACATTACGCTAATTGTATCATAATTATTATCAAAAATGTCTGGAAATGGAGCAGATCGGTACTTACCAGTCTTACCGGCTCGTAACATGCAAACAAAATGGCGACGAGAAAACGGCTCCTAAACATGTGCTATCTCAATATGACTCTTAAGAGAGTCAATATTACACCCCATTTGGGGTGTAATGACATTTTTCGAAAATGGGTCCTCAGGTTACCACCCAAAGGTGTAAAAATGAATATGACACCCAAAGGTGTCATATTTGACACCCATAATGGTGTCAATTTGACACCCATAATGGTGTCAATTTGACACCCACAATGGTGTCAATTTGACACCTTTAGGGTGTCAAACTCAATATGACACTTAAGATAGTCAATATTACACCCCATTTGGGGTTCAATGGCATTTTCGAAAATGGGTCCTCAGGTAACCACCCAAAGGTGTCAAAATGAATATGACACCGAAAGGTGTCATATTTTACACCCATAATGGTGTCAATTTGACACTTTTAGGTGGCCAACTGAGGACTCATATTTGACGCTTGTTTTAGTGTCAAAATGACACCAAATTATTTTTCAGTGTAGGAAAGTAATCACTTATCAGGCACTTTCATCAACACAGATATTCTTTTCCTAAATTTTGGGAAAAGGATACCTCTGTTTGCGCGCACATTAAAGGTATCTCTAGCCTTTTCAACGAGTTAGCTACACCCTTTAGAGGCGAATTATGGGCTGCAGCAAATATTTGCAGGCATATAATAAATACATAGGCCTACAGATTGGCTAATTGATTCCAAATTCGAACCTATTTCATTTGAGATAGAACATAGAAGTCACTACTCAACCACCACACTACACATCTTTGGATATTTATTTCTAAAGTTCTAGGCTAAAAACGTACTCCTTGACTTGTTTTTTCTTGTTTCTTCTGTTTTTTCGACAGCCTACATGTACACGAGTATATAATTTCTGAGAAATTTACCCTTAGGTGAAGAAAAAACGGCACACTTTTTACAGATTCTACCGTCATTTAAAAGAGAAAAAAAGAAATAAAAAGGTTAAAAAAAAAAACGACCGACCGAGCGAACCGCGGAGATGCATTTGCCCATAGAACAGGTTTTGGTTCTCGTCTTACTACTCGGCTTTTTATTAAAATGATATATAATAATAGTTAAATACACATGCTCTCAGGTATGCGAAGGAACTCTGCATTGCCCACTTGGGCTCAACATTGAACGAACCCTAGTCTCTGCAGCACGCTTTACAGTGACAAGATGTGAGAACAGTGTCATTCAAACACTTTAGCATATCACTCGCCGGCCCTCATGATTGACTTTAGTTGCTGAGACTGGACTTAGTCAGTTCTATCTTAAGAGGTGGGCTTGATGCCTAGTTTTGGTATCGCTCTGGTTGCCATCGTAACTGAGCAAGGCCCTGATTGGCTGATCTGATGGGAAAAACAATAACTCAAAATATAAATAACCAACTGGGGTCATGTTTTGGGGATTGTGCACAAAACAATGTGTCCGGCATTTTGGATTGGTAGCCAATCAGAAATTTCACACATCAATTTAAAAACGAACAAGAAATATTTAAAAAATCTCTTCATTTTTTGTGCAATATGGTAAACAACATTTATCGGCTGATATATGGGAAAGTTGTGTACAATTGTATTATAACATATTCTAAATCTGATTTCTCCCTTAACAAATTTCAAAAATGTGCTAAAAGAATCTGTTAAAGTTATTAGCAGATGAAAAGCAGGTAACGTATAAAAGGTTATATAATTTCGTCTGGGTAATTCATTTTCACATGGGTAATTCAATTTCATGTGGATCATTCGCTAAACCGATGGTCTTTAAGAAATAAAACAGTGTTCAGATATATAAATTATAATAACTTCAGTAGCCTATAGTTATTTCTTTAATAATTCCTCGAATAATAATATCATTAACTTTTATATTTTGATGTAATTTATTGTCAATGAGAACCAACGGACAATGGAGACAGAATATTACAGACAACCGATAGTACTACGACACTGTCTACTAACTCCTGTCATTACGTTTATGATTCTATACATACATCAGACGATTATTAGTTATATGGTCTACCTACCACGTGTTTTATAATAGGCAATTTTTCTAGGGGAACGATCTGGTAATTAGTTGATATATTATTAATAAAGGCACTCAGTCATAGGTAAAGCGCCTCCTTGTAATAAAAGTGAGAACCGATACAGTGAAATCAAGCTATATTGTTTTCAAAATCAAGTTAAATTTTTAAACCGCTTGAGAGATACTAGTATTTGAAAGTAACTTTTGTTTGACAAAAGAAGTAAGTCACATTCACGGTCTCAGATGCTTCTAAGTATCGGATTCAAATGATTTTTCTAGGGGCCATTCTAGAACGTGCGTTAGAGCACAAAATGTGTCCATCGTTCAAATTACAAAACATGAGAATCTATTTATTTTAATGGAATTTGAAGGCATCATTCATAGTGAATGGTCACCATTAGAAAATGAACAATTGACAAAATACAATTTACTTCATTCTTCACAAGAAGTTATAGTGGCAAGAAATATTTCATACTCATCAGCTTATATTATTGACAAATTTAAATTCACTTTCGATTTTTTTGTTTTGTTGCATCTTTACACTTTTGCTGTTTTAACCCACTTTGTATAATAATGCTTGACAAGATAATCGGAGCATTTTTAATATTTGACCTATGTGACCTTGGAAAAGACATTGACTGGAACCTGTTTTATGGTGGAAAAAGTTCAAGAATAAAAAATTGACGAATGAAACTACAAGAGAAACCATCATGTATTTTATTTTCTCAATAAAATATTATTTTCATTTAATATTTTTGCGATAGAATAAGTCGATATAAAGTCGGATAAGTGTAGGTTAAGCGTGTGACGTTCTCTCGACTTTTCCCATAATAGGTCCCTACAACGTCATTTTATGAGCAGCCGACCTCTCAGCCAACGTCGGTCAGACGTATCTGTGTTATCAGGGAAGCTTCCTTGAAATTAAAACAATGGCAGATGGAAGTCCCTTAGGCGAAGAGCGATTTCAAATAAGGGTCCACGCGCTCTTGAGATATCATATAAGTAAGTAAAGGTAGGTGTTCCGATTTTCAGCCCAATGTTTTGTATTCTACATGAAGGGTCATCCTTAAAATAGTCGTATTCCAAAGTTTGAGCTGCATAACTCCAATGATTCTCATTTTACAAGCATACTCTCTTAATGTAAAAGAGTGAAAATGTCACTCGTTGTTCAGAGTGAAGTCCAAATAATGATTAAATATAAATTACATTAATTAAACGCGTAAAAACATCATCGATAAAAAACACCATAGAAAAATACTTTTACATAGAGAAATATCATGTTGGTTTCACTACCGAAAGGAAGTGATAATGTAACATAGGCAAATGACAGCAATAGTTTGGAATGCGATTAAGTAATTAAAATGTTCCATTATTGTTCACTCTCAATGATGGTGAAGTTCACTCTAAATGAGTGAAATTCACTCCTTATATATTCACTCTTTTTTCACTCCAATGGAGTGATCACTGTAGGCACTCTTCGAAGAGTGAAAAGTAACTCGTTCCTGGAGTGAACAAAATTCACTCTTTTTGGAGTGAAAATGGTTCCACTCTTTCAAAGAGTGACTTTCACTCTATTAGAGTGATTACTGTAGGCACTCCTTTGACGAGTGTATATTCACTCCATTAGAGTGGAATTTCACTCTTTTACATTTAGAGAGTAAGGTGACATGAAATTTGCTAATTGAGTATTACACACACTGGCCTAATGGTTAACCACCTTTGGTACTAAGTCACTGTATTTTGGCCTCATTGTCTAAATGGAACATTATCTTGCGCCAAACGATTAACAGAACAAATGAGAAAAATATGGGGCTTCTTCTGATATCAAAATATGGTATGGCAAAAAAAGCTATAGTGATTGGAACATCCATCTTTAAGGTCACAGCCGACTTAATTATCAAAGCCTTCGCTTTCCCTCCAAATGGATACACATGCAGTTATTCTAATGAAATGAAGAACGGGGGATAATCAAATTAAGCAGGGCTTATAAACGGTAACACGCTTGTACAGTATTCAAAAGATATTGTTGATTTCCATATGTCGGGGCTTCCTAATAAACTGGTGCTTAACACTATGCTTGACGTCGATTTTCAAGTCCAAAGACTAATTTGACTAGTAGTATTGCGGATATTGTCCATGAACGAATCCCGAGTTTTCAATTATTTTTCTTTAACCAGGGCCTCCTTGTAAACAGATAGTATTTCTTTAAATTATTTAAACAATGATTTCCTAAATCACGCGTCCCTGGCTTCCATAAATTGTTTAACCAATGTGCAGCGCGCGCGAACAGCATACCTTTTAGTGTTGCTTATCTCTCCTCCTGTTCCAGATGGCTTCTTTTAGTCATCTTGTGGTCTTGTGCCACTCCCGGTCTATTACATGCCCGTCATCCCAGTCTACATGTTTAGTGGTTGCAAATTTAAATTGTTTGATGTTTAGGCGAGGCTCTGGTGCATGTTTCGGCTTCAATTTTTTTTTTATGATCTTGAAGTCTGACTCCAAACAAGCTCCATGCGTCATCAATGTAGGGTTTAGAACAATCCGAATACTGCATTTCATATATGACTTCCACTTTCTTGTGCAGTTCAAATGTATCCTTAGGATGTACATGCATTTTGCGTAGGGTCTGTTGGATTCTAATGACTGTTGGGAAACCCTTGAAGGCCCTAGCCACCTTTTTTAAAACAAACTAGGGCACAACCAATAGACCGTTGGTCTTATCCGTTACCTTTTGGGTGTTTTTAAAATAAATAACAAATGTTTGCTTCACTTTTTGTCACTCTGGCTATCGCCCTATGTGGGTAGCCACATTCCCAAAGCTTGCCTGCGTCCCCAGTCTTTTGTATCTAGGTATTAGTGTACGGATGATACCCAATGTTTGGTGAAGACGGTGGTTGGAAGAACGCAGCTGGCCATTTTACGGTTTTTAAACGTTAAAAACACGTTTCAAGTTGGTGAAAAAAACCGTTTTAATATTACGTATTAAAAACGTATATGTGTGGAGTTTTTTTATGGGTTTTAATAACGTGGAAAAAGTGTACTTTAGGTCCCAGATACTGGTATACCAGTATCGGTCGATACTGGTACATGCATTTTGCCAGTATCGCTCGATACTAGAACAATTTATATGTTCCAGTATCGGTCGATACTGGAACATCAAATTATGTTCCAGTATCGACCGATACTGGAACACCCCATGTGTTCCAGTATCGACCGATACTGGAACGGTTTCATTCCAGTATCGATCGATACTGGAACAAATTAAATATTCCAGTATCGCCCAATACTGGAACATTTTGTTCCAGTATCGCTCGATACTGGAACATGTAAATCGTTCCAGTATCGCTCGATACTAGAACGATTTACCTGTTCCAGTATTGAGCGATAATGGAACGATTTAATTTGTTCTAGAACTCGTGTATTGTCATTTGTGAAAAGGGGACGACTATTTCAGCTTTAAAAATTAGTGTTTAAAATATTGCCAGGGAAAACCATCTCATTCATTATGGTTTGGAAACAACATTGTTTATGTTGGAGTACTACACACTACATGGGGTCGTTCAATATATTTCTCTTGAAGTTGTTGTGCTTCTGAAAAGAGTTTTTATGAGCTGATTGGTAAAGTCAATTTTACGTTACGTATGCATGATCATTTTCTCTGTTTGAAAAATTGAGTGGCTTGGAAAACTACCGATGATATGTATCTCAAACGAAAATCGTTCTAACGTATGACTTCTGCTTTAGTGAATACCTAGTAGTTGAATCAAGTGTCATGTATTGCATTGGGGGCTTCCAAGGGGAGCTTCATCCTCTCGAAATGCTTCATCGAATCGTCAATCAGCTTAGAAACAGTTGACTCTATTTTGAGAATTTAAATATCCCCATAGTTAACTACGACAAGTTTTCAAAACAGCTTTCTGATGTTATCTCATCATCGCCTGATAGTGTTGGTAGGTTCATTTGTACCTTGCAGTCCGCCGGGATGTCAATATTGTATTGGGTGATACTGGCACCTTTTTCATGTTTCAGTATTGGGCGATACTGGCACATTTTTAAGGTTCTAGTATTGGGCGATACTGGTACATTATTTTGTTCCAGTATCGGGCGATACTGGTACACATTCTACCAGTATTGACCGATACTGGAACAAAATAATGTACCAGTATCGATCAATACTGGTACATTATTTTGTTCCAGTATCGGTCAATACTGGAACATTTTAAACGTGCCAGTATCGAGCGATACTGAAACAAAATAATGTACCAGTATCGAACGATACTGGGTGTTCTAGTATTGGTCGATACTAGTACAGTCTAGTATCTGGGAGCTAAAGTACACTTTTTCCAATAACGTTTCCATGTAACGTTTTGCAAACGTTAATATAACGTGAAAATAACCATATTTAAATTATTTAGTCTTGCAAGATGTTTCAAATAAAAAAAAATCAAATATGTTTAACACGTTTTAAAAACGTTTCACAAACACGAAACCTAATTAAACCCAATTTAAAACGTTTTGAAAACCCATATTAGGTAATTGATAATTAAATGGCAATTTAAAGAACAATAATTTGGATTTTTATAAACATTCTCCAACAAAATTGTTCATGTTTTGAGAAGTAAATGTTGTTATTTGTCATTTAGTTATGAAATGATGCATGTTGCAGATCGAATAACTGTATGAAAAGAAATAAATATACAATCCATATTGTTACCAAACCAATATAAACCAGGTAAGTGCGCATGCGTGTAATTGCCCATGTTTTTAAAAAACGTTGTTAAAACGTTTCGTAAAAAACGAAACTTATGGTCCAGGACCATAATATTTGGTTTAATTTAGGTTGTAATATAACGTTCTATAAACGTTTTGATTTTGTGTCAATCATGTGTTCGTTTATAAGTATTGTGACAACATTAATTGAACGTTTTTATAACGTTTTGATGAAACGATTTGCAATAAAAACATGCTTTGAAACTGTAACGTTTTTAAGACGTTAGAAAAACGTTTCACAAAAACAAAACCTAATTAAACCCAATTGTTTACTGGGAAAACTATTAATGTTGTTGAGCAATTACATCAATAATTCAATTCTCTAAGTGTATATATTAGATTAATGGTCAGTAAACACTTAATCAATTGCCCTTAATCCTGCATTTCTTGTGTTACAAATATATTTGATTGCTCCAAAGACAGTATTACATTTCTTCCTCGTTATGTTTTTAAATTTGTTTTATTTAAAAACTGCCTGGTGTCGGTGTTTTTTTTTTACTACTATAGTCGTCGTCAGAAGCACTTTTTAAAGCCGCCAATGCGCGCGTCTGGTTTTTTGAGCGTGTGGGCGGGGACATTCATGACCCATAGATACAATCGCGGATCGGATTACAGGGGCCGCGACGCGTCGAACTGCTCAAAGATAACGCTGGTGTGACGCTATTCTACAACGCATGTCCGTGTTTACGCTGTACGCAGTTGTCACAGAAAAAAGTGCCGAAGTATTCTGACGACGACTTTAGTACAGGAAATGTTGTTCTTCTTTTTCAAATACTGTTTGAACTTAGTTTATGTTTCCAACTTTCTAATTGAGATTTTCTAGATAAACAAGAACCTTATGTTTTATAATACTAAACGATTGCATTTAGAGGCATTTGTATTTCTTCATATACAGCACACCTACATTTTATTACACAAATAAAATAGCAAATTATTGAACCTCTAGTTTAAAGTGGTTGACTGTCTATTCAAGTGGTTGACAGTCGACTCAAGTTGTTGGCTGTCGATTCAAGTGTTTGACTGTCAATTCAAGTGGTTTACTGTCAATTCAAGTGGTTGACTGTCAATTCCAATGGTTGACTGTCAATTCAAGTGGTTGAATGTCAATTCAAGTGGTTGACTGTCAATTCAAGGGGTTGACTGTCAATTTAAGTGGTTGACTATCGATTCGAGCGGTTGACTATCGATTCGAGTGGTTGCCTGTCAATTCAAGTGGTTGACTGTCAATTCAAGTGGTTGACTGTCAATTCAAGTGGTTGACTGTCAATTCAAGTGGTTGACTGTCAATTCAAGTGAATGTCTGTCAATTCAAGTGGTTGAGTGTTGATTCATGTCATGTGGATGACTGTCGAATTAAGTGGTTGACTGTAGATTCAAGTGGTTGACTGTCAATTCCAGTGGTTGACTGTGGATGCAAGTGATTGACTGTCGATTCAAGTAGTTGACTGTCGATTCGAGTGGTTGACTGTCAATTCAAATGTTTGACTGTCAATTCAAGTGGTTTGCTGTCAATTCAAGTGGTTTGCTGTCAATTTAAGTGGGTTGACTTGACTGTCGATTCAATTGGTTGATTGTCGATTCAAGTGGTTGACTGTCGATTCAAGTACCTGTCGACAGCAGCTGGATCTTCTTTTTAAGGTTTTTTGCCCCATTTACCCGCCCCGCCCTATTAGCAAAGTAGTTGCAGTTTGAATACAATATGACATTTGCGTGTTGGTTTTTGCTTTATTTGTTTGTTTTGTGTTTAATATATAGGTTGTGGATGAACTTGTACGTACTAGAAGTTACTTGTATCATTAAATGGGTCAAGCGGTCAAGGACAAACTAAATCCCTACGGATTATAACCTACGTACGCAGTGAGCCATTAGTAATGCATTACACACAGCCGCTTTATGTCATCAGGTGAGAGCGATAAACAAATTCGTGCATATCTGATTTCAGGCGATATTCATATGTGAAAGACCATGCATCGTATATCATTTGTACGCAGACTATGCAAAACTATAGCTACTGGCTAAGTATAAATCGCCACTGAATTGATTCACGGGTGTTACAATGTATTACTTAAGTCCATTATCTTCTTTTCTATCTTTGCAATATTAATGGTATAGCATTTACAATTAATATGGCCAAGTGAATCAAATTAGCGTAATTGGCATAAAAGATATCTCAAAAGTAGGGCAATCCACGTTGGGTGTCAAGAAATTAGTAGTTAACAATTGTTTGCTATAGCTTGGCCTGGTGCACTGGTACATAATTTTGTTAGAGAATTGTAAAAAAATAAATCTTAACTTCTACAAATTCATACAATCTTACTTAAATAATCTCAGGAGTGAAATATAAGTCAAATAATGTACTTATTTGTAATGACAACTGGAACATGTCACGATAACGCCTTGTTACCAATACAATCTTAACTCCTGGTTAATGTAGTATGTGCCATCAGATAGTTGTTGTTGGTGAATTCTTTTGGGTAAGGTGGTCTTCTTATTATTTAAAGGTTGGTACTAATTCACTGCTTTTTGGCGTATAACGTCTAAATGGAAAATTATCTTGCGCCAAGTGTTTCTTCTCATATCGAAGCGTGTTATATCAAAAAAAGATATAGAGATCGCAACATCCAACACTAAGGTCGCAGTCGGTTTAATTACCAAAGTCTTACATTTCCCTTTAAACATTTCAAATGGATGCACAGCTTTTCTAATGGAATGATGATCGGGTTATAAACAAATTAAGTAGGACATGTAAACGGGTAAAACGCTTGTACAGTATTCATAAGATATTGTTGATTTCCCCATATCGGGGCTTCCTAATAAACTTGTGCTCTTAGTACATGCAATGTTGATTTGCCAGTCCAAAGACTACTCAAACTGCAGTAGTATTGCAGATATTGTCCATGAACTAATCCAGAGTTTTCAATAATTTTCCCTAACAAGGGCATTCTTGTAAACCAGGTAGTATCCATCTTGAAATCCAAAAGAAGGGATAGATATTACTCACTGTGACGTTTCACTACCACACTGGTAGCTTCATTATACTGGCAACTCTGATTCCTGCTCACTGGGTTTGTATAGCTACTGATCGAAAAGAAGGATATTTCTACAGCTCATATCACCTTACGTCCTAGACTGTGGCGCAGATATTATGTTGACGATGTGTTGGAGATTATACAGGGAGTCCAATAATGATTCATGCCGTATTTGAAAAAATAATAAAATGTAAAAACAACATTACAGCCCATGTCTAAAACACGCAGTGTAAAGAGGAACATGATTTTAATTTCTTTTTTTTAAACTTTATTCTTTAGTTTCCTTAGTTTCATCAATTTTATTTATTTATTTTTATTTATTACCGAGCATTTATAAGGCGTTTTTCCAAAAAAGATCAAAGCGCCGTACACAATACAAAGAACAACATTATAAAATATTAAAAAGGTACAATCAAAGTATATACACATTTTAAGTAATATAAAAATACAACAAGAATATAAAATACAAATACCAAGAATATACGATACATTTTATACATTAGTATAATCAACATTTCCGTTATGGCATGGCATTATTAAAAAACAGTGAAAACATGGGGGGGGGGGGGGGTCTCACTTTTTGCGTATTCCAATAGATAAAATGCACATCAAACTACAAAACTGCCGCTAAAGAAAGTATAATAAAAATCACTCAAGCAGATCAATTTCCTGACGCTATTCAAATATTGCTTCATAAAAACATCACCGACAGTGGATAAATATTAATCCTGTTGCGGATTTTAAAAGAGGACACACACAATTACCTGTTTATTGTTGAAATCGAGCTTTGTACCAAACGTGGTAACGAATTATGTATTTCAAAAGAAGTAATTTTGGTCAAACTTGGAATTTACCATTTTTTTCAATTGTCAGAAACGTCCGATTTCAAAATTCCTCTCTCCCGGTATAAATAATTCTAGAACACCCTGTACACAAAGGCGAAGTCGATAACCTTACTGATCAGTATCAAATTCACTTACGAGCAAGAACAGGACGGGAAAATTCCGTTTCTCAACACATTGATCATAATGAAACCTGTTAAGCTCTGCATATACAGCAACAGACCAATCCTGGCCAATATTTACAGGTTTCTTCCCATTTCTTTCACGTTATGTTCTTAAATTTGTGTTTTTAAATAAATACTGGTTCGGAAGATTTTATTCTACTGCTACAGTAATTAATTGACTTTAGTGTTCAATCACTGTTTGAACTCTCTAATTTATTATTTTGAAATAAATAAAACCCTGATGTTGTATTAAATTTAACGATTATATATTATGAGGTATTTGTATTTCTTTATTTACAAGACATCTTTATTTATTACACAAATATAACATTTTCAAAGTTGTAAACCTTTTGGTTGACTGTCAATTCAAGTGGTTGACTGTCAATTCAAGTGGTTAACTGTCAATTCAAGTGGTTGACTGTCAATTCAAGTGGTTGACTGTCAATTCAAGTGGTTGACTGTCGATTCAAGTGGTTAACTGTCAGTTGAAGTGGTTGACTATTGATTCAAGGGGTTGACTGTCGATTCAAGTGGTTGGCTGTCGATTCAAGTGCCTGTCAAAAGTCGACAGCAACTGGATCTACTTTTTAATGTCCTTTTACCCCATTTACCCACCCTGCCCGATTAGCAATGTAATTGCAGTTTGAATATAATATAACATTTGCCCACATTTGCGTCTAATCCTTTAGCATCAGTTATTTTCCGACAAACACTTATTTACCAACTGACTACTCATGGCAACGGGTCATTCCCTTACCACCCCGGTCTAGCTAATAATTTAGTTAAATGAGCAACTTCCGTTTTGGTGTTTGTTTGTTTGTTCGTTTAATTTATGGGGTGCAGAGGAAATTGCACGTACTCGGAGTTACATACTTATCAAATTGAATGGGTCAAGCGGGCAAGGACAAACTCAATCCCTAGGGATTCTCAACTAAGTAAGTAGTGATCCCTTACAAATGCATTACAAACAGCCGCTTAAGGGAGAGGGATAAACAAATTCTAGTACACTGATTTCAAGCAATCTTCATATTTGAAAGACCATCGTATATCATTTGCACGCAGATTACGCAAAACTATAGCTACTGGCTAAGTATAAATCGCCACTGAATTGAATCACGGGGCGATACAATGTATTACTTCTATCTATTACCTTCTTTCTGTCTTTGCAATCATACGGCCAAGTGAACCAAATTGGCAAAAGTAGGGCAATCCACGCTGAGTGTTATAAATTAGAGGTTAATAATTGTTTGCTATAGCTTGGCCTGATGCACTGTAACATAATTGTTTTAGAGAATTTTAAAGATTTAAACCGGATCTTATACAAATTCATACAATCTGACCGAAGCATATAGACAATCCACGTAGTAGTTTTACTGTAGCAGGAATAGGGTGATCGATATTCAAGCCAGTATTTCTCGGAAATAGAAGGAGGAGATATTTCACCAATGTAAACATATTACTTGAATAATAAACATGATATCTGAACCAACAGTTTGACTAATATTATTCAGAAAAGTTGATGACAATTCCCGAAGTGGACTCGCATGCTTTCATTCCATAGCTCTCTCTCTTCCCCCCCCCCTCTCTCTCTCTCTCTCTCTCTCTCTCTCTCTCTCTCTCTCTCCCTCTCTCTCTCTCTCTCTCCCCCCCTCTCTCTCTCTCTCTCTCTCTCTCTCTCTCTCTCTCTCTCTAGCTCTTACGACTGGTACATGTGTTACGATAACTCCTTGTTACCAATGCGTAATTTGAACTCCTGGTTAATGTATTGTTTGCCATCAATGTTGTTGATTTTTAGTTTTTTTCTGTTTTAGATTTAGGTTTGTTGTTTGTTTATTTTTGTTATTTTTATGTTGTTGTTTGGTTTGGGTTTTTTTTTGGTTTTTTTTTCTGTTTCTGGTTGTTTCTTTTTTTTTTCTTTTTTCTTCTTTTCCCTCCTTTTTTATGGGGGGCGGGGGGGGGGGGTGGTCTTCCTCTTAACACCATACACGTGCACATGAATATTTAGCCCTCCGGAAAATTACACTCGACTTTTTTATGAGCATAATATCTAACATTTGAACTTTCCGACGGGGCTTAATGTGGAACAAACCCTGGTCTCTAAAACAGGTCCCACATCATATTGTTGCGACAATCCATCACACTAATTAACCAAAACAGGAGAAACGTATTTTGCATGATTGTCATAGTTTTATTTCGTGAACACACAACATCCATATTATTATACAACAATAGACTTGCAGGCTCAGGAGATAGTACCTGACGTCCGACCTCAACTTATTTGCTAATAGATTTCAAGAAGATTAAGCGTTTCGTGGACAGCTAAAAAAAGGTCTCTTGTATTAAAACAGGCATAGCTCCTGATATAATTGATCGATGTCAATGATTTCTTTTGTCATATAAGCGGAATAAGTTGCTCTTTGAAAACGTGCCTCATTGGTTTGTCAAATTTGTTTGGTATATTTTTAAACAAATATTCATTCTCGATCAACTTCTTTTTGACTCACCCTGTAGTGACAAGGCACAAATCCACTCTAAATAAGAGAGCTCAAGGCGCAAACATAAAATACAAATAAATAAAAAACCCGATAAGCATCAACAATAAAACTACTTAATTATTACAAAATGTATCAGACATCAGATGTGTTTTCAACAGTTTTTTGAAAATTGTAACAGTTTTTGCAGTTTTAATATGGATAGTTCATCCCAGAGACGAGGAGCTGTAATAGCAAAAGATCTGTCTCCCCAATATAAAATAGATATAAAACATCGACGGTCTTCAAGATAAACAACAGCGGAATGGATTCAGATATATCAATGTTATACAGTAGTATCTTTCTTAGTGATCACTCGAATTGTTATTTTGTTAACCCTTCTTATTTGCAGTGTATATGTGTTGAGAGCAAATCAACACTGGAGAGATGGGAATCGACTGACAACCAGTAACACAACGACACAGGTCATTTATCCCCAGGTCATTACCTGTCGATGCATCATTAAACAACATTAGATGATTATTAGTTACATGGTCTACCTGACACGTGTCGTCTAAAAAGTAATTATTCCATGCGAACGATTTGATCATTAGCTGATACATTAATCGTAAAGGTACACCAGTTATTTCATTGGTTTTAATTTATTTAAAAAACGACAAAGTTCTTAACAAATCCTTGTTTCTGAATAGCCTTGAGTATATTAATGTGGATAATGATATAGTGTATAGTAGAATCACAAATGACTGTCACCTTTGACCTACAACATGATACTAGATTGGCTAAACACGGGAACAAACATAACTCAAAAACGAAATGTTGCATATTCACCATTCTTGGGTAGATGATGTGTCAGTATAATAGTGCGCATGAAACCATGGATCCGGATTTTGTAGACGGTTGCCATGGTGTCACTGGGTTATTTTCCTTGTGATCAATTTGGCTCAATTTATCTAGTAGTATATTCATTCAATTTGACAATGCAAAATTGTTGTATAATATCCGTAAAATAATATAGATTTATTTGTAACAAGTCTCCTCTCTCCTCTATCTCTCTTTCTTTCTCTCTGTGTCTTCCTTATGACAATGTTACAAATCTTACTTAATATATATAAAAAAATAGGATCCTTTTACTGGCCGGCAATATTGACACAAAGTTGGATATTGTGATTGTCGCTCGGTTAATTATAGATATCTAGATGTATAAGTATTAAGATAATTGGAAATCTGGTACGTACCTCAAAATACGACTTTTAATAAGGTATTTATTATGTTTTACCAGATAATCGGCATAATAATAATATAATAAAACCATATTTTATAGCGCCTTACGTAAACACCTCAAGGCGCTGTACAAAGAATAATATGATAAAACTTACGGTACTTATTAAAAACAGTTAAAATACCAATATGAAAACAATAGATAATAAAATGAAAAAACAAGTGAAAAACATGATAAAAGCCTGCAGAATATAATACAGCGCAAGCAAATTACAGTATTTCAGAAGAGATGCCATCAGTGAAACATGATAAAAGCCTGCATGATATAATACAGCGCAAGCAAATAACAGTATTTCAGGCAATATCAGGCAGGTTAAAAAGGTGTGTCTTCAGCATTCTCTTGAAGCTTTGAACAGATTTAGCAGCTCGAATGTCTGAGGGCAGAGAGTTCCACAACTTGGGTGCTGCTGCTGAAAATGATCGATCACCATAGGTGGCAGTTTTGTAGAAGGATGCTTCAATAAGACACTGTCCGCCGTCGATGATCTTAAGCTATTGACAGGACGATATATTGTCAACATATGCTCTATATACGAGGGGCATTCAGTAAATAATGAAAGTGATCATGGTATGGGATGCATGAGTGATTCTATTGAGGGATAATGTGATCAATACAAAGTATGAACCTTTGTCTTTCAAACAATACACTTTTGGAATGTTATATACCTTTGGTTATGTAATGTCATTAACATAAACACAATAGGTTTCAGACACTGACTGAAATCTGTCAATTATTTGGCTGGATATGTAATATGTTGAAAATAGGTTGATCGATACATTTGCGTATATCTCGGCAATGCAAGCATAAAAACAGATAACACTTGGCACATAGTTAGAACACACACTCCACTTGACATTATTTTTTAGACCTGAATTCCTTAACGCAAATAAGAAGGGACCATCTCAAATGCGCTTTTATTTAGCAAAATCCGCAATAATATACCTTTGAAAACAACAAAGGATAAAGAACAATGGAGGGATTATAATTTAGTAAATTTGTGTGGGATGTAAAGCAATAATAGTGGGGATTTCAGAAGGAGCTGTTCATAAAATTTCCTCAAACCATTGAAATTATGTGACGATTACTTTAACAATACATATATAGTAGCTCTAAAGATAACAGTAATAAGAGAGGTTGTGGCAGCCATCTTTGATTGATACATTCATGTATATCTTTATTTTGACTATCACAATATTTAAACAAATTGATTTAAGCATTTTTAATTATTTCTGATTAGAATTTGAAGGCACAGTAAGCTTTTATCTGGTAAATTTCTTGATTTTAGCCATTTGTGGCCCTGTTCAAAATGATCTGCCGTCTGCGCATGCGCACATTTTCTGCTGGTTTCATGCGAATAAGTTCAGAAAATTAGTTAACTATCATATGGAATCTCCCAAACTGGTTAATTGCTTGGATTTTTCATAAATTGTTTGATTTTCCGCAATATTAGTGATTCGCTGACTGGGCATTTTTCAATGAAAATTGGCTATTTGAAATACTGATATTTGTATACTTTTTATTCGATTGCCTCTCCTTACTTTTTACTCATATACTACATACATCAAATTACACAGGGATTTAAGTTATTGTCTTTTTATCATACTTACGTGAAAAATAATGGGATTTACCTGCTTCTGGTGTCATGTTATGCAATCTTCTTATCACATGTTTCATACAAATAATTCAAATTTCCCGCCAAATAACTGATTAAGTAGTGTCCCAAGTGTACTTACTTTGAGACAATGCTATGGCGTCATAGTTCACACTTATAAATCCAAAACTGTACTGTTTGAAAGATAAAGGTTCATACTTTGTATTGATCACATTATCCCCTCAATAGAATCACTCATGCATCCCATACCATGATCACTTTCATTATTTACTGAATGCCCCTCGTAGCTAGGTGCTAGTCCATTGATGGCTTTGAACGTTAGTAGCATAATCTTTAAACATAATTCTCTTGCGGATGGGTAACCAATGCAGATTCCGAAGAATGGGTTTGATGTGTACACGACCCTTTACACCGGTAATAAGCCTTGCAGCCGCGTTTTGGATCCTATGTAACCTGTCAAGTTCTGTCTGGGGAAGTCCATATAGCACACTGTTACAAGAGTCCAACCTGGAGCTTACAAATGCGTGAACCAACGTTTCTGCAAATCCTCGGTCAAGATACAGTCTTAATTTACCTATGTTGTAGACACTGCTCACATGCTGTTTCATAGTGATGTGTTCATCGATGATGACGCCTAGATTGCGAGCAGATGGTGACGGCAAGATGTCATCAGCACCCACGCGGAGAGATGTAGCTTCAGTTTGAGATGTGAACCGCGAAGTAAGATTTAAGATCTCTGTCTTACTATCATTCAGTTTTAATTTATTAGAGATCATCCAACTCCGTATGTCTGAGATACAATTCTCAATGCGAGAAATAGCGGTGTCTTTATCATTGTCATCGAAGCAGCAGTATATTTGGCTATCATCCGCGTAGATCATACATTCTAGACCGTGTGCGCATATTATGTCCTGAATTGGTGCGGAGTAGTAAGAAAAAGCCAAAGGCCCAAAGACCGATCCTTGAGGAGCACCGCAGTCAACACACTTCCAGTTGGATTTCACTCCTTTGATGATAACGCATTGTTCGCGTCCATTGAAGTATGACGTCATCCATTTTACAGCGATACCGGTAATGCCAAAACGATTCTGAAGGCGTTCGAGCAGCACTTTATGATTCAGGGTATCAAATGCCGCCGATAAATCTAGTAGCACGACAATGATACGGCGGCGAGTATCGACAGCACGTAAAATGTCGTTGGTAATTAGAGGGTATGTTACAGGAAGACGAATGTACACGAGTTCTAAAGAGATTTGCAAATAATAAAACGCCAGGAACGCACGGACTTACAGCAGAGTTTTATAAATTCTTTTGGATAGATATTAAAAAACATTTTATTGAAGCCTTTAACTTTGCTTTTTAATGTCTATTTCTCAAAGACGAGGGATAATAACATTATTACCAAAAAACAAAGATCCTCTTTCGTTGAAAAATTGGCGTCCTATAACATTACTTAACACGGATTATAAAATAGCGTCAAAGGCAATTGCTTATCGTATTAAAGAGGTACTGTCTTCAATTATTCATAGCGACCAAACAGGATTCATGAAAGGGCGTTATATTGGGATAAATATTAGAAAAACTATTGATATTATAGAACATGCTGAAAGTCATAAAATGTCTGGTATGATTTTTTCTATTGATTTTGAAAAGGCTTTTGATAAACTTGAGTGGGATTTTATAGTCAAAGTTTTAAAATATTATGGCTTTCCAGAAGATATATGTAATTGGATTAGGCCCTTTTACACCAAAATTGAGAGCTGTATTATTAATAATGGTTTTACTTCCAATTATTTTAAACTTTCGCGTGGTGTTAGACAAGAAGATCCTTGAAGTCCGTACCTGTTTATTTTAACAGCAGAAATAATGAGTACTGCTATAAGGAATGAAGATAGTGTAAAGGGTTACAAAATTAATGGTATTGAAACAAAAATAAGTCAATATGCAGATGATACACTTATATTTTTAGACGGGTCAAAAACGTCTCTGTTAAAGGTTATAGAAATTCTTGATAGGTATAAAAGATGTTCGGGATTAAGTATAAATTATGATAAATCTGAAGTCATAAAATTAGGCATTCTGAAAAATATAAGAAATAATTTTGAAATTCAAACAAAGCTGAAGTGGAATGAAAGTAACTTTAAATCTCTTGGTATAGTTTTAGTCTTGATTTAACAGAGATGGTACATTCTAATTACAATGACAAACTGAAACAAATTCAGAACTGTTTAAAAGTATGGTATATGAGGAATTTATCCATTCAAGGTAAAATTCTATTAGTTAAAACGCTGGCATTGCCAAAATTGAAATATGTGTCCACAGTTCTTCCAAATCCAAGTAAAGATTTCATTAAAAAGGTTGAAAGGGAGTTGTTTGGATTTATTTGGAAGAAAAAAAACAGATAAAATCAAAAGAAACATACTATATAACTCGTATGAAAACGGGGGATTAAAAATGACTGATTATGGATCTTTTTGCCATGCTTTAAAAATTTCATGGATAAAAAGGTTAAACGATGATAAAAATGAAGGTTTTTGGAAGAAAAATACTTTATCTGAACTTGAAAAGTTTGGAGGAAATTATATTTGGAATTCCAATATTAATTTAAAATGGATTAAAAGTCAGAATGTTCCTTTATTTTTAAGAAATATTTTAGAAGCATGGCACTTTCATTCATTTTCAGAACCCGATTCTGCTCATGCATGTGCGAATCAAGGAATATGGAATAATTCGTTTATAAAAGTTGATAAAAAACCTGTTATGTATAGACAATGGCTAAACAAAAATGTGAGGTATGTAAAAGATTTGTTTTCTGAAGGTAATGATAGCTTTTTATCTTTCGAGAATTTCAAAACTAAATATGATATTCATTGCAATATTTTACACTACCATGGGTTAATTAGGGCAATTCCTAAAAATTGGAAAAGACTTATGTTTACAAATAATGTATGTTTGTTAAATGATGATACAAATACTGTAAATGATAGATTATTTCAAGCTAAGAGAATTGTGAAAATGGCTTATGATGTTATAATTAGGAAAAAGTGCGAACGTCCCGAAAAAACAATTAAAAAGTGGGAAAATGATATTCAAGTTAATGAAGAAATGTGGCCTTATCTTTTTACGATTGCATTAAAATGTGCATTGGATATTCCTACCAGATCATTTCAATTTTTGTTGTTACATAGGCGGTTGCCAACGAATAAATTCGTTCATAGAATTGGTTTAATTGATTCACCAAATTGTACGTTTTGTAATGGGAATGTTGAAAGTTTAATTCATCTGTTTTACGAGTGTGAACATGTTAAACGTTTTTGGACTAGTGTTGAGATCTTTTTAAATATCATTTTTGGAATTGATCTCAGTTTAACACAATTTTCAATAATGTTTGGATACAATATTTTTGATCCGGACTCTTTACTAAATTATATAATATTATTAGGGAAACTGTACGTATATAGAAAAAGATGTGCAGGTTTACGGCCGATTTTTCAAGTGTTTAATGGCTTAATTCATTTTATGTTCCAAGTTGAAAATCATATTGCCATTGGAAAGGGAAGATTATATAAACACAATAAAAATGGGGTTTATATAAAAGGTGGAAAGACAATAATTAAATACTGTACTTTATTATTTAAGAGAATATTAAAACTATATGTTCATATTATTGTTTCCTGTATGACAAATACAAATAAATAGTTGGTGCGCCGGCATCAACAAAAAGAAGAACAAATGTCGTTGGTAACACGGAGGAGGGCTGTCTCAGTGCTGTGGTACTTTCGATATGCCGACTGATGACTTGCATTGAGGTTGTTGTTACTGACATAGTCCTGGATCTGATTGCTTGCGACGCGTTCAATTGTCTTGAATAGGAAAGGCAAGTTGGAGATCGACCGATAGTTCTTGAGCTCATCAGGATCAGCGTTTGGTTTTTTGATAAGCGGGGAAACAAGAGCACATTTTAGACTTGATGGAATAGTTCCTTCAGAGAGAGAGGTGTTGATGATCTTGGTTATCACGGGTAGAAGTGCATCAAGGCATCAACCGTATGTCCATGTATCTTATTCTATAATATTTAATCTCAGTTCTTAACATTAATTCCGTGGTATAGAGTATTGTTCTGTTTCTAGAAATTGGTTGGTTATCTTCACGGCGGCCCTTTTTTGGCAAAACACTGTAACTCCAAAATTGTCATATTGAGAAATTGAGCTTTAAAGTTTACATGAATGCATTTTTTATATTTGTGAAATTATTCAGTTGTAATGAAAACATGAATATGCGGGTCAGTTTTGTACTTTTCTACAAATTGATATTAGGTTTACATATATGATTATTTTGAAGATACAATCAATTTTTTTGAGTTACAGTGTTTTGCCAAAAATACATTGAATTGAATTTCTTTGGCAAAACACTGTAACTCATACAATGGCTGTTAACATGATTTATTTTGTTATTTTCGATTATCCATACATTTTATCACTAAGTTTTTTTTCCATTTATATACACAATGTAATGTTAACAATCATTAAAATGGCCTAAAGTATGTGTATAGGGTGTATGTACAAACGCTGTATCTCATAGATGCTGTCCTTGTATATAAACAGTTTTATGGCAAAACACTGTATCTCACGGAGTTACAGTGTTTTGCCAAAAAACACGCACTTATTTACACGCACACTCCACGTAACTCCGACATACAGTGTTTTACCAAAAAATCATCGGTAAATGTGCATACAAACACCTGAGTTAGGGGGTGCTATCTCGAAAAGGGAGCACCTAGGGAACTTGAGAGCTTCAGAAATTGAAGCAGCGCCCCCAAATTGCTGACAAATGATTTTATCTCAAAAAGTCACATTTTGTAGTTACAGTGTTTTGCCAAATGACGGCCCACGGATTGTTGCTAGATAAGGATCCATCCCAGTAAAATGTAACGCAAAGGATAGGTGTAGTATCGGAAAAACTTGGTACGGAACCAAAACAGGTGGCACTATAATAAATAGAAAGATTACCAAAATACGTTGTGATAATCTTTCCTCATGTGAAAATGATTAATTTTTAAAGCATTCGTGGATGAATACATAAATAATAAGTTTCGTGGTAAACTTTTATGATATTTCAAAATTATATACAATCGTCATGCTCATCCTTTTTATAATATCAATGTAGAAACTATTTGGGATCTACTATTTAAAAACTCAGGTAACATAGTTTGTGAAATTATGCTTGCCTACATTCTGTAGCTTGCGCTTAATTGTTCCTTCTAATCATCAAATATTGTTACTTGTACGGAACAATTATTTTGGATTATAAATGAAAATATCTTAATTTCTCAAGTCATACAAATTACACATTTCAAATATAAATTATTACAAACTTAATAATACAAAACAGTACTTACATGGTCCGCTCAAATTATAAAGCACGTTCAAAAACAAATCTCCAAAGGGCGATGTCTGCACACTGAAGACATCAGAAGCGTTGGTCCGTTTCTTCCAACAACAAGTATGGTCGACGTTACTGTACCCCCAAGTACAATGTCAAGACTGAATACATTATGTCCTTGCTAGCACAACAAAATCACATTTATTTTTTGTGCAACAGCATCCCGGCTTATACAAGTTATTATTCTTGCGCCATGTATATCAAGTCAATCCATGATGTCTGCAGAAACCTAAAACCCTGATTCGGAGTACATGCTATATATACATGTCTACTCAATGATGGTAAAGTGAGGAATGATTCAATTAACCCAGCCCTACTTCCAAGAGAGGAATTATACAATTTAACAGGTGATACAATTCTACACCTAGTTTTGAAATGATATAATCATATGCCATTGATACATCCACCAAAGGTTTGTTATGACTCTCTAGTCAATAGTCAAACTTAAACCATCTCGAATTTACATATCAATATATCCTCTATAGTTCATCACAATCCTATTGTGTCCACATCTATCAAACTCTTGATCCCACTCTGAGTTAATGCATGGGTGAATATCATACTTTACATAAAATGTAAAGGACGTGGTCATATTTTATGAGAGTGTATTAAGGGAACGGTCAAGATTATAACACATAGGGTTTGAAGTTATCATAAATCATTATTTAATATCAGAATAATTTATAAAATGGGTTATAATGTGACACATGGTAATCAGGTAATTTTGTATCGTAATTCAAATTTGAAAACAGATATTAACAATCGGGCTCCATGGTTTCATAGCCCCTTGTGTGCTTAACATCTGGTCCAAATCCCATGGTTATATGACCTTTCGTTTTCTAGTTACGTTTGTTCTCGTGTTTAGTCAATCAGAGGCCATGCATGGTAACCATGCCAACCAGATCAAAATAACACGCGTTTTCTGAAACGTCTTGACTTAAGCTTTAATTTGATATATAACAATAAGCGGTAGGTTTACGGTAACATTGAGAAAATGTGTTTCCAAATTTGGGGCAAATCAACCTAGACCCCCACCCCCTTAATACCTATCTACGAGGGTCATTCAATAAGTTCTACCTCCTACCTCATAACTTTGCTATTATCAAGTCAGTCATATGAAATATTACACAATTGTAGCATGGAATCCCAGCTACGAATTCATAGTAAATCATTCTGAGCAGTCGTTGTACTTTTCCAGAAATGAAGTGAAAACCAAACGTCCATTTAGTACGACGGAAACGGCTAAAAGACAGCCAAATGTATCTTAAATGCTATTCAATTTGGTCAATTCTAATAGACAAAACGTCCCTATCAATTAATAAAAACCATTCTTAATTATAAATATATCTTGAACAGACTATAAACAATAAAGGTGGCTGATTTCTTGGTGAAAAAACCCTCTAATTAGCCAAACCAGACCAGGACAGCCATTGATTTTAACCCTACCCTAAGGGAACCGCTGCAAAAGTCATATTTGCTTTTCATAAGAACTAAGGGATCTTCATATATAATACAGGACTAATGGGTAGGTTTCAAGTCTCTCAAAGAGAAAATTTTCTATCACTGATTACCTGATTGACTATTCTAAAGGTTCTATTTAAGGAAAACTCATAAAGTGACTGTCATGTTAAGATTTAACACTCGAGACATCACTGTGGCTTGACGTGTAACAACGAAAATTTGACTCAATAGCAGTATTCCAGTTTGCTAAAGACATAGCATTATTGATTGATTGATTGATTTTATTAACATTTCACACTCGTGGCCCTTAGGCCAAATTACATGAAATTTACATGGATAAAAAAGGTAACTTATTAATTAATATAAAAGCGAATATTGCACATTATGGATAAAAAACACATTAAACACATGATATGATATAAAACATTAGGCAAGGTACATGTAACATACTCATTAATATAAAAGAGAATATTGCACTTTATAGATAATTTTTTAAATTGCATTATGTACATAGCAAATACCATTATAAAAATAGAAGTGGATGCAGAATAATCCTGGGCCTATTTATTTAAAAGCTGCACAAAATAGGGCACAGGACTGTTTTTGAACCTATCAGTCCTGGCTGGCAGCTGAGAAACCTTTTACTATTATTGCGTAAAAACCGCCCATGACACTCCCCTCTGGTAGGCGGTATTAGAGAACTGGTGCGATTTGATTTGGAAAGCCCTTCGGCAAACCTAAGACAGTGCCCTTCACGTCTACCAGAGAGGGTGTCAAATTTGCAAATATTTAAAGCATCCTCGTAAGAAGTATAATTACGGCCAAGGATTATTCTGCATGCCCTTTTTTGAGTTGATTCTATTTGTTGAGACTGTGCAGCTGAAACACTCGAGTGCCATACCACATCGGCGTACTCAAGAATTGGTCTGACATATCCACTATATACAACACTGAGCTCATCTTTGGTGAAACTGAAACGTTTTAAAGTCCGAAGCATAAACAAACGGGAATTGGCTTTATTCAACGTACTTTCCACCTGGACATCCCATTTAAGGTTGTTTTGGATGTGCACACCAAGAACTTTAGCTTCAGTGACATATGCAAGTGGCCCAGTACCAATTCTTAAGTCGCGTAGTGGTGGTGGTTGTTTTGCAAAGGCAATTTGGAGTGCTTGGCACTTAGTGGGATTTAATTTCAGGTTGTTGTCCGAAGCCCATTTTGTAAAATTGTCAAGATCATCTTGGATTTGTACTTGTTTGATATCCATTATAATTTTCAGCGAAACTCAAATTATCCACATACTTCCAGCATTTACTCCCAGAATCAAGTGCAGCATCATTAATTAAAATCTGAAATCCAATTGGGCCTAGTTTTGTACCCTGAGGAACACCACCATGTAATCTAGTATACTCTGAAAGAACATTGTTTTACCTGACACACTGTTGCCGGTCGCGAAGAAAGTCGCAAATCCATGGAACGATGGACCTACGAACTCCAATGTCAATGATCTTACCAATTAGAAGGGTGTGATCAACGAGGTCAAATGCTTTAGAGAAATCCGTAAGTACCACCGTTCCAATGTTGCGACTCTTCTCCGCGCCCTGTAACAGGAATGAACCAAAGAAACCAGATAATGAGTAGTTGAAACTCCTTTGACATTGCCAAATTATCTGAGATCAATACCATGCTCAACATCCTCAAGCACCCACTTAGTAATAAAACCTTCTGCAATTTTAGCAAAAATTGAAGTGAGGGAAACTGGTCTAAGTGTATCGATACTTGGTGGTTGTTGCTTGGGAATAGGAACCACAATAGCCTGTTTCCACTGAACAGGCACATAGCCTTCCCTGTAGGACGAATTCAGAATATCTGTAAGTGGTACACTAAATTCATATGCAAACTCCTTCACCAATTTTGGTGGAATTTGATCAGGACCACAGGCTTTTGCAGATTTCAATTTTTTTAGTTCAGCATAAACATCCCATGGGTACAACTGAGGAGCAGCTTCCTTGGCAGGTAAATATGAAGGTAATCGACATTACATTCGAGATGATATCATACTATGTTCAAGCCTACAACGGTTAATATTGCCTACGATCTAATTTATACATGATAATACAGTTTTATATTCAGAATCATCTATTGTTTTCTATTTTCAGTATTAAAATCGGGCTATTATATCTAATCATGTAATACGGAGAGAAAACGAGAAAAAAACCATGTATTTATCTTTAGAGTAGTTTTCCGTGTCCGTTGTCCAAAATCTCTCTCTGGCTTTGATCGCATCATAACAAAAGTGAAACAGGCATCAATTATAAATGTGAAACTATGATTCAGAGCTATAATCGTGACAAATGTCATTAGGCTGACATTCATATTAGCGATGTTATTAGTTAGGAGGTAGGACTTATTGAATGACCCTCGTATGTGCATAACTTAGGATGACATAGGATGACATTTCTATTTTTGAGTTCTTTTTGTCCTTTATTTTCTATGTCAAGCGGTAAAGGCTAGACCAAATCCTTGGGGATTCTCACCTACGTACACAATGATCTCTTAAATCTGCATTATACATGGCCTATTTATAGCATGATAAACAAGATTCGTATATTATCTGATTTTACGCGATCTTCATGTTTCAGTAGGTTATCATACTATCAACAACCTTCCATTTTAAGCCGTGCAAATGATAGTTTTCAAGATATATCTCTGACATGGATTAGTGTGATGTTATTATGGCAACTGTGAGTTATAAGTATACAATCTTTGCATTGTTTGTTTTAAGGGGTAGACCATTAAACAGGCCTCGTTGGCTTTCCAGTCTACTCCTCCATATTGTGTTTTTTTAATGTTTCATGATGTATTTTGTATATGGAAATAAAGATGGATACTTGATACTTGTATTCGTTTTCAGTTTTTGGTTTTGTTCGGATGTAAATCTCGATATAATAATAATAATAGTGGATATTTATAAAGCGCCGGTATCCGCCGCAAGCGACGCTCATGGCGCTGTAGCCTATATTATAACGCTGTAGTTAGGAAATCGTCACAATCAATTCGCTTTCATCTATCGTAGGCTGCCGGCTAGACGCACATCCATATCAGCAGTTAGATTGTAATATCACCCTTTTTAACAGCTCCCCAATCTCGCTTGGGTCGACGAGGCAATTGAGACTAAGTACCATGCCCAAGGATACAAACATGTTAGCTATAGCGGGGCTAGAACTCACAACCTTTGTATCATGAACCCTGCGTCAATGTGTATCATTATATCAATTTCGAAAATTGCTAAGTGTAATTGTCACTGAATGTCATATGACTTTTTTCTATTGCCATAATCATAAACGTAGGACAATCCACGTTGAAATTAAAAATAACAATTTTCCCATAACTAAAATTTGTTCGGTATAGGAAATATAGAGAATTTATTTGTACCATCAGTTTTTGTTAGAGATATTTAGAATTAAATGATGAGTTATTTTGTGCATGATAATTTCTTTATCTACAAGTGTTCTTATATTTATATATACGTGTTGATGTTCAATCACCGACAACTATCAACAATAATTCTTACACTCCAACTACAAAGATTTTGGAATGATGTTATAAATTCGTTCCAACACAAAATACGATGCATTGTTCTCAAAGGTTCTGTTGTACCATTTAATAATTAATGATATTTGATATTATTTAACGGATACCTGCGATTACTAAACGTGTTCTATCAATACCACATGTAATGTAGATGTTGGCAAACCGTCAACATCGTCTGATTCAGTATGGAAATCGTGCAATAAATATTACTACAAGGCAGAAAATATTTCCCTATCTGGTCGATTCATAAACCCCCGTCCTATTAAGTTGGTGGTTACCCCAAGTAGCCTTGTCTTCACACCAACCTCCTAAAGCACACTTGTATTGGTTCTCTTCATGACCAATGTGATCCTTAGCATCCGGCGCCAACACCACATTTCACATGCATTGAAATACACCTAGCACAAAAAGTCCCTGACCAGGTGCTTTGTTGTTTGCTAATCCAAAACAATCTGAGATATACATATAATGGGCAAATTTCTTCTCCGTAGTTTAATACCTATTCATAAAGATCGAATTGATACTTTTGAAGTTATGATGATTTCAATAACCACAAGTAACGACAACAAAGTTGCACTAGAATTGATTTCCTATTTGATATCATTGATTTGCATCATTGATTCGTTTGTACACTGTGTGGTCATCAGGTATAGGGATGAATGGGTGGCAGGCATCAACAGGGAGTCGGTACACACACATATTTTCAATGCGTAAGCACACACAAATTAATGATATCCCATAGAAAACTATTTATAGTGCAACTTTGCTGTTGTTATGCGCGGTCCTTTAAAAGTATCCATTCCATTTTTTTGAATGAGGTATCAAACTGCGGAAAAGAAATTTGCTAATTTAATGTATATCTCAGATTTTTGGAACCGATTATCTATTTTGAATTAACCAACATTAAAGCACCTGGTCAGGATTTTGTGTGCGAGGTGTATATTTCAGATTTTTGGTACCGATTATCTATTTTGAATTATACACCTATCAGTTGTAAGACGCACTATACGACCCCCGGGAGTGGTGCGTCACTTTACCGAGGTGCGTCAACTTCTCATGTACCATGACGCACCCTGTGTCAAAAAACGACGGACCTTTGTCATTCAAATACGCACCCTCAGTCAATTTTGGACGCACCATTGGTGGATTCTGACGGACCATGACGACGCACCCCGTCGTCAGATATCGTTGATTAACTGGATAAAACACGATGAATACTGAAAATGAAACTACTTTTGATTCACGGGGGATCTGCCTTATTCGATGTTGTCAACCCTGGCCCCTCGAATATATAGACCCGGACCGAGACCGGGACGGAACCAAGAGGAGAACCTTTATATGCAAAATAATGTCTGACTGGTCTAAAATTCATAAAATATTTAACTAATTATCATAAACGTCAGGATGAGGATCCCTGAAACTATTTCGAGACATTTTCCATTCTGCTTCGACCCGTTCAGTGGCGTAACCAGGGTGGTGGTGGTGGTGGTGTTGTTGGGGGGTTAGGGGGGGGGGGGGGGGGGGGGGCATCCTTCATCCCTTGTCATACATGTAGGCCTATTTAAAAGTAATGTTTGCGGTATTTAAGTAGAGTCTAGTTGGTAGTATAGTATAGCATAGCATATATTTAAAGGTCGTATTTTGTTGTTCGTAAAAAGATGTACACTGTGAAGCACCTATATAAAGTGACGGACATTGACGCACCCTCCGTCAATTTGTTGACGGACCAAAGGCTGCCACTGACGTACCCTCCGTCAAGAATGTGGTGGTAAACGACACACCCATGACGCACCTCTCCCGGGGGTCGTATAGTGCGTTTTAAAACTGTGTATTAGCCAACCTCAAAGCACCTGGTCAGGTACTCTTGTTGCTAGGTGTAGTGTTTATGGACCGTGAATTTGCTAGAATACACTTTTGATCTTGATTTTCTTTTTCAATAGTGGTGTCATCTTGAATGTCATTAAGATTTCTTATTTATATTAAAACAAAATGGATCAGATCCAACAGTTCAATTTCCTCGGATCTCTCATCACTCAAGAAAAGGATGCCATACAGAAATCAGGCGTCGTTTGGCTATGGCTAGATCTGCAATGACACAGCTCTCAAAATATGGGCTGAAAGAGGCATCACTATATCAACCAAGGTACGTCTGGTCAAAGCACTCGTCGTTCTCCCTAGTGTATATTAATTGCCTTATAGCCGATATTTCTTTTGTTAAAACTTAGTGCTTGTTATTGCTCCAAAGACAGTATTACTTTTGTTTTTATCTTAACATTTTGGTCCTGGGGTTTTCTACTACTAGTGCATGAAATTTCGTTTTCAAATACTGTATGTACATTACGAAAAATAAACAATAAGCCAGTTGTTTTATTATATTTAACATTTAATCCCCTATTTAACTATTACCTTTTGAGGTATTTATACATACTACAGGGTGTCCCAAAAGTCTATGCACGTTTTTGAAGAGTCATATCTCATAAAATATAAATCATATGGTATGAATTTAACAATATTTTGATAGACGAGAATTGGGAAATTATTTTGATACCAAACTCAACCCTATTGGTGAACCACCAACATTATAAAACTGGTTGAAAGTTTATGGCCGTGTGAGACCTACCCATACCAAGTACCACACATTGTTGCTAAAACCATATGCGAATAAATTAACGGTATGAAAGCAACGTTGCGCATTAGTCACAGTTCACTGCTTACCTTGAAACATTAATGTTATTACCAAACTCGGTCACACACAACATAAATAGGCGCAGTAGACAACATTGCACAGCAAAAGTCTTCATTCAAGATGGTTTACAGCATAGATAATCGAATACAAATTGTATGGTTCTACGCTGAAACAAATTCAGTTCAACTTACTCAACAAAAGTTCAGAAAACATTTCAAAGTGAAACGCGCACCAGGAAGAATATCCATTGTGAAGTTGGTGGATACATTTTTGAACACAGGAACTGTACATGATTTGTCTCGATGTGGTAGAAAAAAAACTGGTTGATCAACAAGTCACATTGATGTTATAAGACCAAAGAGATCTATTCGCCGACTTTCCGCAGAAAACAAGATTAAAAGATCAACTGTTCACAGAATTATGCGTAAGGACTTGAAGATGTTTCCATACAAGATTCAGATCAAACAAAACATTTAAACTAGATTTCACTATAGAAACGAAAATTATGTGTGATATAGTTTGTTATTATGAATGGGATCACTGTAAGGTAAAATTTTAAATATTACATTTACGGATTACTTTCCGTGTAACCAACTCTACCCGTCTTTTTGTTAATAATGTGAACTTTATTCCTCCGAAGTATAAAATTACATTTTTGCAGTAATACATATTTTTCTACTAGGGTGGACTTACAAACAGATGTTACTCTAATGTTTGGTATCAAAAATTATTTCCCACATCTCCTCTTTCTAAATATGTATTCATATTTTCAATACGACTTATATTTTGTGAAATACAAAGCTTCAAAGTCGTGTATATACTTTTGGGACACCCTGTAGTTTCAAATGTTAATCCTTTTGTTTCAAGTGGTTGGGTGTCACCAAGGTCAACAACTAGATCCACTTTGTAATTTCATTGTACCCCGTTTACCCGCCCCTTCCCGCCCCAACTAATAAAGATACATTTGTGACCTCAAAGCATATCTTATCGATTGACTACTCGCGGTGACTGGGGCACCTCTTTCGACGCTTTTTAGCTATATAAATTAACTTAAATTCGGGCGCAATTTCCGTGTTTTTTTATGAGTTACGTATTTGAATGGGTCAAGCGGGCAAGGCTAAACAAAATCCCTCGGGCTTCTTACCAACGTACGCAATGATCACTTAATACTGCATTATACATGGCAGGTTTATATCACCAGGGGAGAGGGATAACATGATAAACCAGATTCGCATCTTGTTTCACGCGATCTTATTTTTTTCAGACGGTCATTATACCTTTTAACGAAACATATTTTCGTTCCATTTTGTATGTTTTTTTCTGAACAACAAAATGTAATGGATAAGCCGTACAAATGATACGTGTTGTAGATAAAACTATAGCTTGAAAGATAAGAGGTTTTTAGCATCAATTTGTGTCGTGTTCAAGTATCATTCTCTTCAGAAAGTTAACCCAAGGTGTAAACATGATCATGTATATCATTGTATTTGCAGATTAATCTAATCTATAGCTAAGGGCTATGTGTAAATTTAAACTAAATTTAGATTTAAACTCAATTGTTGAAAGACCATGTATATCATTTCTATATCTAATGGCTAAAGTAGTAGTGTCATATCGAGTTATCCCGTGATCACGAGAGCGAAAGATTCTTTCTCAATGGATTTGTCTTCTAGGAATAGCTGCAATTAACATGACACGCATACCAAATCTGTTCTCGTTTTCGTTCTCGTCTTCGTCCTCGTCCTCGACCTCGACCTCGACCTCGTCCTCGACTTCAACCTCGACCTCGACCTCGACCTCGTTTTTGTCCTCGTCCTCGTCCTCGTCCTCGTCCTCGTCCTCGACCTCGACCTCGACCTCGACCTCGACCTCGACCTCGTCCTCAACTTCTACCTCGACCTCGTTCTCGTTCTCGTTCTCGTTCTCGTCCTCGTCCTCGACCTCGTCCTCATCCTCGTCCTCGTCCTCGACTTCGACCTCACTTCGACCTCGACCTCGAACTCGTGCTCGTTTTCGTTCTCGTTTTCGTTCTCGTTCTCGTTCTCATCCTCGACCTCGTTCTCGTTCTCGTCCTCGTCCTCGTCCTCGTCCTCGTCCTCGTCCTCGTCCTCGTCCTCGACCTCGACCTCGGATTCGACCTCGACCTCGTACTTGTTTTCGTTCTCGTTATTGTTTTCGTTCTCGTTCTCGTTCTCGTTCTCGTCCTCGACCTCGTCCTCGTCCTCGTCCTCGTCCTCGTCCTCGTCCTCGACCTCGTCCTCGACCTCGTCCTCGTCCTCGTCCTCGACTTCGACTTCGACCTCGTCCTCGTTCTCGTTCTCGTTCTCGTTCTAGTTCTAGTTTTAGTTTTAGTTTTAGTTTTAGTTTTAGTTTTAGTTTTTTGTTTGTTTTTGTTGTTATTTGTATTGTTATTTTTATTGTTTTATTTTTATTTTTATTTTTGTTTTCGTTTGTTTAGGGGGTTATTGCTACAAAGACCATATTATTTGTCTTCCTCCTTATATTTTCACATTTGTTTTCTTAAAATACTGGTTCGGTAATTGTTTTTTTACTATATAGTACAGGAATTGTGTTTTAATTTCAATTCAGGTGTTGTGGTGGTTTTTTGGGGGGTGAAGAGGAAGTTGTTTATTTAATAACGAGTTATATGATTAAATGGGTCAAGCGGGCAAGGTTAAACCAAACTATAATGATCCCTTAATGCTACATTACATAAATGGGTCGTCCGGGCAAAGCTAAACTACGTACGCAATGATCCCTTAATGCTGCATTACAAATATATAGACGATTTATATCATCATGGGATAAACATGATAAAAGATGTGTATCTGAAATCACGCGATCTTCATTTTAACAGTCAATATCAAGCTTTTCAACGAATGTCCGTTCGCCTTTTTTTTTTATTCAAGCAACAAAACACACTGCCTTTCGTAAGCCGTGCAAATGATACTTGTCAAGATATCTCTCGGATGGATTATTGTTGTATCAAAGCAACCATGTTTATATAGTATGGCAGAGAGAGCGCGCTGTGTCGGGTTCAATTTCAGTTTTATTCGGATGTAAATCTCGAGATGTTCCTAAAAAAGGGTGCACGTGTTCAACGTCATTTTAATATGCAGTATTTGGCATTATACATCTATCAGCTGTAAGACGCACTATACGAACCCCGGGAGAGGTGCGTCATGGGTGCGTCGTTTACCACCACATTTTTGACGGAGGGTACGTCAGTGGTAGCCTTTGGTCCGTCACGAAATTGACGAAGGGTGCGTCAATGTCCGTCACTTTACATGGGTGCGTCAGTGTACATCATTTTTACGAACTTTATAATTTAAATATATGCCATACTATACCACCAACCAGGCTAAAGTAAATTAAGGCAAACATCACTTTTCCGATATACCGCATGTTCTAAAATGCCTGAAATCACTCGAAGTGTGCAAGAGTTTGGCAAACGGAAAAAAACAAGGAGCCGACAGTAGACCGAGAACCTTTTATTTTGAGAGTACTGTCACATATAATATACGAGATCAGCATTGCGTTATACCAAGCAAGCGCAGAACAGTCTCAACACAGCAGAGGTGGAGGACAGGCCCATTCACTAGGACCATGTACGAAAAAAAATCGCCAACGGGGGTGCGTCATATGGTCCGTCAGAATCAACCAATGGTGCGTCAAAAAAATTGACTGAGGGTGCGTATATTGTATGACAAAGGTCAGTCACTTTTTTTGACACAGGGTGCGTCATGGTACATAAGAAGTTGACGCACCTCGGTAAAGTGACGCACCATTCCCGGGGGTTGTATAGTACGTCTTACAACTGATAGGTGTATCAATGATTATAATTATCAGCTTGTATAAAGATAATTTAGTTGACTTTTAAGTTATTCGATTGCTCTAACAATCCAACGATATGCTTTGATCAACTACGGGTACTTAAAAAAGGGTTGTGCCACTTTCTAGGATAAAACGATGCTTGTGGGAAGCGTCATTTTGCTCATTTAATATTCAGTATTTACTAATCGAAATCCATTTGACCTTCGGGATAACCATAATTATTAGCTTTCAAATGCCGTTTGTTTTGTCGCATTCGCTTCATCCTGTCGCAAAATATTTTTTTTTTACAGTTTATACTTATCATTTTTTTGGGGAAATGCAAATTTTAAATCTGCCGGAAATCGTAGACTAGTACTTTAATCCTTTCCACGCGGCAGACAATAGATCCAAAATGTCACAAAATTTTACCAAAATGTCACAATTATTGAATTCAATCTCCATATCTTGGAATCACCGTTTCCAAACAATCACAGGGAAAGATTAATTATTGACATAAATTGTCTCCAGTCACATCTAAATGATGCACTTGTCGGCAATACATGTTCCCAATATTGCATTAATTTGTATCACATAATCGTTGGGTTCATTTATCACATCCGGGAATGTCTATCCCAATTTAGTAATAGATGATATATTCACATATCTCAATATGAGTAATAGGCCCTGGTACTTTACATATTGATTTGATAAAATCAGTAACATGTAGGTCCAGACAAAACCCGTTGAACAATAAATATTAATACTGTCGAGTGTTACAATGTTGACCAGGAAAAATAGTATAATCTCATTAATTGTATTTAAGAACACATTTTTGCGAGACAAAATAATAAAAACTGTCAAAAGCAGCCAATTGACAGCTTTTTGACTGAAGCTACCAATTGCCAAAAATAAAAAGAGATATTTTAATGTTTTTTAAAATTATTTTGGTCAATAAAAATCAATATTTCACTACATAATACCCAAAGTAGTCCAGAACCTGTTCTATACTTTCACATTTATATCGATGTGATGAAAAGCCTTTGTTTTCGCTTATAAAGCGACTGGATTTTTTTTGAACTCTTCCTTTTCCTTTAAGGTTTATGACTTTTCTGATCATTGAAGTACAAAAGATAATGGTCACCCTAAAATTCGCGAGAAATAAGCCCTTGAGTTTGACATCCGGGTGTAGTGCGATTATGGCCACACGCACGCGGTTTTTGAAGCATTAAAGAGGCTTCGCCAATTTGGAACTGATCAAACTATAAGTAACAAGATTCTAGTTTTCTAACTTTGATTAACTGAAAGAAGTATCATAACAAATTATGTTATTTTTTTATGAAAAACAAAGAAAAGGGTATTAACATATTCCGACTTACTCGTATTCTTCGCATGTCATGTACATTCAGCACAACTATACCAGCAGAAGTTCATCACAAAATAAGTAATTAAACAGTATTAATCTAGTCTTTTCTCCCCATTGTAACTATTGTGGCCAGGTCAAATAGTTTCAGTCTCTGTTTGGTTGTCTGGATATGTAAGGCAGGTCAGATCATGAAGCTGTAGCTTCATGTTCAGATTACGCCCTGACCCACATGGCACATCAAACCTCAGACCTGATTCTCATTGACCAGGGAGTAGCTGTATGCCAATTAAAGTCGCTAAATTGTTACCGCCCCCCATGAAAAACGATGTTACACGGAAAATAGCTTGGTAAGACGAGGGTTAAAGCAGTGATACCAACAATTTAAAGTAATGAAATGCATAAACCTTAATTATAACACGTTACATTACACTAAAATATTTTTAACACATTTATGCTAGCGTTCAAATCAGAGATCATAATGATTAAAAAATGAAATGCAAAAAAGACGGGGGTGGGCTCAGAAAAACCTGATATCGTAAAGTATTTTGATTCATCATTCAACAGGAGCTCCACCTAATTCCTAGTATTCGCGAGCCAAAAATGTCTTTGAAGACATCCTTCTATTAAATGGAAAATTATTCTCCATCCATATTAATACGTTTTAAGTCTCAAACGTAAACAAAATACTTCAAACGTAAACAAAATACTTCAAAACGTAAACAAAATACTTATTCAATTATACTCAATTAGAGATGTCTTATTTGCACATGAAGAAAGTTGTATGTACGACATAATGATATCTTAATCGACTGCTACCTCAATAAAGGGTTACAGGTTGTAATTAGTTGTGCTAAGACAGCCGTATGTAAGTGGAACGTATAACTTTATGTTACTAACCCACAAATAGCTACTCTGTCCGACATACTACTTTCTTGCATTAGGGTCTTATAGCAACCCTTTTTGAAGAAAGTCGTGTGTGTTTTATACGACTCCTGTGGGCGTATAATGAAAATTTGACTATACAAACGGCATGTTCTTTATTGCTTTTCAAACAGAAATGTATGAGAAAAAAAGCATTTTCCTTGAAACGGGGTGTATATTTAATTACAGATACGTTTTTGTTATATTCTTGTTCTACTTAATGAAATGGTATTGTTTAGAAATGTTTTACCTGTTAAAAAAATGGAATTACAACAGCGTACAGAAATAGAGGGCTGAGCTCCAGAAGGCCGTAACTCAAGAAATGCTATTTTGAGATAATCGACTTTCAAATATTTGGGAATCATTACAATACACTGTAGCACCCAACTTATAACTCTATAATTTTAGTCAAATTCAGTGTGTTTATGAGTTATCTCTTTATGGTTCTGAAAATCTATGTTATATGGATTATTTTTGTACCAAAAAATCAATTTGCCCAAAAGTTAAGTTACGGCCTTCTGGCGCTCAACCCTCGTTATGTACATAGTTATAACCTTCTTGAAACATTAATACTAGGTAGAAAACTAAAAAATTGACAAAACTGGCCCTAGTCAAAGTTATTTTAATTCAACTGAACAAGGTGCCGACTGAATTACCTTTTGCACACTCATGCGTATACAACCAATGATTCAATTTTTTATGTTATGTGTTTATTGGGTTAGAAAACATGTGTGAGCGCTATATAAATGCTCATTGTTATGTTATGTTATGTTATCAATTCATTGCGCTTCCTTTATATAGGCATAACACATAATGTCGGTACCATTAACAGAACGTGTATGAGCGCTATAAATGCTTGTTGTTATATTATGCTATATTACCAATCCATTGCGCTTCCTTTATATAGACATAATGTCGTTTTCCCAAAACTAGGGCATCCATGTAAGCGAATGTCACGACGGAAGTTTATATTTATATCTTGTCAAATATATATATATATATTCACGTCTGGCACCGTTTGATGATCTAAAGAAGCTAAATGCTGGCGACTGATATGTAATAGCGTCACTGCCGACCGCGCTAATAGGTTTTTTTAAATCCGATAACGTAATACATGTGATTTCCCGCGTTATTTGTATAATTTGATTCACAATAGATACATTGTGAACTGGGTTTAAGCGACGGTGACGTTAAAAAACCCATTAACAGGCAATTAACTACACCGTCTTTACGACCTCAATTGCTTGCAAAAAATATTCGGCGTACATGTCTCTACTTCCGATACACTTTTTGCATAGCATAGATGTGTCGCTTTTGTCTATCTTTTTATTTATGGGTGCGGTCATCTAATACACCTATCAGTTGCAAGACGCACTATAGTGGTGCGTCACTTTACCGAGGTGCGTCAACTTCTCATGTACCATGACGCACCCTGTGTCAAAAAAACGACGGACCATTGCCATCCAAATACGCACCCTCAGTCAATTTTTGGACGCACCATTGGTGGGTCGTATAGTGCGTCTTACAACTGATAGGTGTATAACCTCAGCGAAATTTCAACATGCCCATTTGACAATTGCAAGCAATTGAGGTCGTAAAGACGGTGTAGTTAATTGCCTGGTAAAGGATTTTTAACGTCATCGTCGCCGTACATTGGCAAAGCAGTAATTGACGCCATCGAGAGACAGCGACGATGACAAGGGTATACACTTTATATCATTGTAAGTAAGATTATGTTAATGTATCATTTTTATGTAGGTCAATATAGTAATATCGTGAAATCTGAGGATTAGAAAGTTTGGCATGTTATTGAGGTTATTACAAGTGATCTACATTTTGCAGAAAAACAGCCTGATTAACCCCTGAATTCTAGTTATTTGGTTATAAAGAACGTTCTCGCTGAAAGAGACTATTACATTAATGGCCGTAAAACACCCAGAGTGTCAGTGATAGACTCAAAACTGGTGGAAAAATCACTAATTGCTCGGGAAATTATTTTCGTGAAAGTATTTCTCCAATGAAAATAAATTATGGGAGTTAATTCTTTCCGGCTGCTACATTATATGTAATATTTAATGTTGATGCAAATGTATAATTTGTGCAAATTAGGTTCACAGAATGTATGAAATATTAAAAAGTACAAAACTTACTGTGCGTATTCATTGTTTCGGAAAGAAACAGTACAAATCCTTTTAATGTACGTCAAGGTTGTGAAGTCAGTGCCACGCCCTTTAAGGACGGGTCCAAACTTGGTATAATGTGTAGCAGCAGATTAATATTTTTCGGCATGTATTCATTTTAATGTTAATTTGATTTCAAGATTCGGGTGAAAAAAATACACATTTATTCTCAAGGTTTGGGTTGTTGTATATTCCAGCCCGTATTATTTTCTTTCTGATTATCGGGTCGAGGGCTTCTGAATTCCGCAAACGAATTGTTGGGATCGCGGGTACACTACTACTCTACTCAATTCTACGACTGTATCCTACCCAGCCTGGCAGACATGGGCTACAACACCCCCGAATAAATCACGAATTAGCCAGCGGCATTATTCTCCTATGCATATGCTATCTTAAATAGTTTACATAGCGCCTCAACATCATTAAATAAATGGACAGTCGCGAAATGATCTCTGGTACGATTTCGTCATCAGAATAAACGGCCGTGGGGCTGTGCACAAAATATGTATTATGTTTAAAATAGTTCTGCAAAACATATGTATTTATTTGTATGATTAACACAACTGTTGTGATCAATACATTCAAGTTGCAGTTCTTATCTTGAAATACGGGGATTGTACGTATCGATTAACTGACATATATACAGTGTGGACATTGTTGATATGGATCTTTGATCGATCATAATTGTAATAAGGTACTGTTGTTATTATACATTTGTGGGAAATCACCCATTCATACTTTTAATAACATATTTTGGATTGAATATTTGGATTTATTATCTAGAATTTGGATTGGAAGAGAGGTATTCTCATAAATAAATAAAAATGATTTATTATTGGTACATTAAACTTGTCTGGAGTACGTATTATAAACTGCTCACAAAAAGTATCGAAACACTTAGAAATGATCCAATATATAACGGCTCGAAAGAGTATGCATTAATCGAAGCAAATAACCAAATGCATAATTTTGTTCTGCGTATTTTGACACCTCGATCGATGAGATACGATGTTGCGGAGCGGAGATATTGTCATTTTAATGGTCGTGGGTCCAGTTTCAAAAGTGGCAATCATCCTATAGAAAGAGGTTTGCATTACTGTGTAGAATGATCAGATTCGTGCTTTTCAATAGGGATGAGTGTCACTTTTGAAACTGGACCCACGACCATTGAAATGACAATAACTCCGCTCCGCAACATCGTATCTCATCGATCGAGGTGTCAAAATACGCAGAACAAAATTATGCATTTGGTTATTTGCTTCGATTAATGCATACTCTTTCGAGCCGTTATATATTGGATCATTTCTAAGTGTTTCGATACTTTTTGTGAGCAGTTTACTACAGATCTTGTATATTCAATCCAACCAACATTGGTCACAGTGATAAAGATGTATTGAAATATTATTCCAAATGGGCAGGATAGTAATACACACGATAATGTCGATTTTCCCATACAATAGAATCCATGCAAAAGTTTTGATTAAATACTTGTCTGTTTCATAATGAATCCGATAGAAACTGAAATTAAGTAAGGCTTCCTTGTAAGCATCCCTACACATTTACAGACAAGGCTCCCTTGTACTGGTGTAGGAATACTTGTAGAGAATTCAAGCGACAACAGTATTTCTCAATATTGGGGCATTCTTCCAATCAAAAAATCTTACTTACACAGTACTGAAGGATATTTCGATTTCAGAATTTCAAATCATGGTTGTTAAAACCATTGACAAGAAATATATATTTTGACTCGTTCCGTAATTATCACATATGTATCCTTTAGCTATATCATGTGCAAGTCGTAATTAAAGGCAGTGCTGCGTCGACATTTGACTTGTATACATTCTCATCCCAGATATTTGTATTTAATATATAGATAGTTGTTTGGATGTATAGCTAGTGGGTAACTTTAAACTTTAAGGGTACATGTTGTTTGGTTCGAAACAACTTTTCAGGGTTTTTTGATATACTTTTCCTATTTTTTGTTCTTTAATTTGCTTGGGTTATACACTTTTTCTGTAAAGAATGTAATGAAATCTGTCAGAAAAAATACAAAATAAACAGGCTTTGTATATTGTAATTTAAAATTATGTTATTTTATATTTAAATAATATATAGACTCGAACAAACTGAGTTAAATAAGCAAAGACCTGACAAATACACTGCTTCAAACCCGGTCTCTCTCGCATTCGCGGTTATCAGATTACCCATTAGACCAGAGGGGATTGTGTTACTGTTTACATGGAAACCAAATGAACGAGCATTTATGTATACAAAGCCTTTGTTGAGAATTTCTAGCGGGCGAAATACATGTAGTAAATATTAACAATTCATAATGGCCTATAAGCATGATTATAGCAGAATCAACATTTATACCGGCCATCTGAGATAGCCCTCAATACGTCCCATGGGAAATGTTGCAACCCTTTGACCTTAAAAGTCAATATTTTGGACTCCTATCATACGCGAGTGCCGCTGGATTGTTATTTCCTAATTTATCGAAAGGTCAATTTAAATTGTCAATATTTTTATGGTATTTCTCTTGGGGATATTTTTGCAATCTTGTTTTCATTGATTTCCAAGTGTTGCCCCAGGGGAAGTGTATAGCTACAAACCTAGTCAATGATTGTTTGTATAGTAGCTCTCTTGGGAATATTTTCACAATTTTGTTTTTATCAATTTCCAAATGCAGCCCGGAATAAAAGTGTATAGCTATTTCAGTATGGTATTATATGGGTATATACCTATGTTCTATGATAATTCAGACCTTCCGGAATATTATCGCTACTCTGAGTTTCAAGGACAATCCCATACGGTTATTTTCGCCTGAAGATTGGACAAAATGACCGTATGAGATTGTCCATGAAACTCAGAGTAGCGATAATATTCCGGAAGGTCTATACCTCTGCATTTTTATAAGCTCTACCGTTTACGGTATTGAGTACTCTATTCATATGTCTAGTCTAACCAGAAATGTTTGTCAATAATAATTATGTTCTATAATATGTACGGTATATAGTAAATTAATTCCGGTTCATTCAACGATTTTGACAAGTTATTTTACTTTTGAGTCACAAAATGTCTCTATTTTACCAGAGATCATATACATTTCTTAAGCTTTGAATATAATTAGCATGATCAATCAAGATGATTTAAATAATTTGAGTAGTGTTTGCGAAGATTACACCAAAATAACCATCAAAGAAAGTGCCCGTTTGCCAATAGAAAGGATAATGCATTAAGGTTACTCAAACTGAATAAATAAAAGTAGAAACTAATTAGAATATTACGGATTAGAGCTACATAGCATAGTCTTATCCCGCCCGCAACTTGTGAAGCAGGACCACAAGCACTCATATCTTGACACCGCTGAAATGATATTCATGAACAAGTGTATGTCAAAACACTCACAGGGAGTTGATAGTCGGGTCGGGGAGGTAAAAACAAGGATAATAAATATGGGATATCATACATTCTAAGAACTTTTTTGTCAGTGTTATTGCGCTTTATTCCGTTGAGGGCGCCAAGACGGAATACATCTGATCACGGGTGAGCTTGTGGTCCTGGAACACAAGTTGCGGACGGGATCAGATATATGCGAGCTGCGTACGGCGATCTTAGTTCTGAGAATGCGCAGTGAAACATTTCCCAAAACTAATAATCTGTCATTTGTAACAAAATAGTCTGTAATTATTTCCAGAAATAATCAATATCTGTAACTAAAAAGATCCCAAAAAGTTAACATTTGGGAATAGGTCACTGAAATGATTAATACAGGCGTGTTCCAAATGAGAAACAAAAAAATATCCCATGTTTTGTTTTATGACTTTGGTTACTTCTGATCTATATAGAATTGGACTTGCAACTCAAAAAGAAATGCGTTTGAGATTCCATTGATGATTTATGATACAACAATGTAATGTTTACCATCCATCTAACATTCAAATAGTATGTGGTTTGTCATGGTTAATATGGAAGAACATATGTTTTTATGCTCAAAGTGAACTATCAACATGATCATTGATTTTATTGATTACGTTATTAAACACATACTGGCGAATCTAATAAAAGAGTTTTCCCTGCACAGGAGAAGTGGCCAAAGCTGAATATGTCATGTCTGGGTATATATGTTATCATAATTTGATAACAAAAGATCCAAAATGGATAGAAAACCATTCATATGACACATCAAAGATAGCTGAACAAGATTATTAGTACTTCCTGTCAAATGTTTATACCTTTCACGGCCTAATATTGATGTTTCACAGTGTACTTTGTGTACACTTCTTGAACAAATTCAGCTTGCCTATAATAGTAAGGATATTTTGATGTCGACTGCAGCTGCACATCAATAAACGCTGACATAACACTCGTGTCTCATGACGTCAATCAGACACCTTGTGAAATACATTATCAGGCTGCTTACTGTATCAAAATATATCAAACATGGTCAACATCCTTTTCTTTTAACCTCAAGGGATGAGTTCATCCTTGTAGATTACTCTCTGACTTGTGTAGAGAAGCACATGTTAAAATAGTGATTGAATCTCACCAACTTGATATTCATGAGAAAGTTAGGCCATTGCCTAACACAAGAACAGACAGTACATAGTCTTATAACAAATAGGGTATTGCTTAGAACAAACAAAGTATAGTCTTTATAACAATCAATAATAGCTGGAACAAAAAGAACGACATCTCATCCTTAATGAAATCGGCAGAGGTCAGACTGACAAAGCAGGCTTGGGGTTCAAGAAGAATCAGAAGCTAATTAAAGACATGACCCTGAAAGAACACAGGCAGTGCCTGACCAGTTTGGTTAAAGAAGTTGACGAGGATGAGATGCTGATCTACCTTTATGGATGCGCGAAACAAGGACAGTGGCTGCGATGGGACTCTGCCATGCAAGTGGACACATCATGGAAGAAACTCCTGCATGTTCGGACACCAGAACTCCTGTCGTTCCAGATAAATGCCATCCATGACCAACTCCCAACACCAACTAACCTGAGACTCTGGGGCAAGACAAATATGGGATTGTGCCAGTTATGTCACCACCGAAATTGTACTCTGCTCCACATCCTGAACTGTTGCAGCTTTTCCTTAGAAAATGGAAGGTACAATTGGCGCCATGACCAAACATTGATAGACTTGATTTCAAGTCTCAGACTCACTACCCTCTCTCTCCCAATTCCTGGTACAAGTAATATTTTCCATTGATTCGAAATATCTCATTGACCATATACCTATCACATGTATTTTATGTATTTGGGACAATGTGTGAGAGATGCCGTGTCCTCATATAGGGTCATGACCACCATACACCACACACTTATCATTAATGACAATGACATGTATATTTAGTAACTGTGTCAATATATAATATGGATATTTTGACAAAACATAACTACACCCTAGGCTCTTTCCTGTCAAATACTGAGCTCCCAAAACACCAACTGCTGGCCCCACTGAGACTTGACAGAAAGCTAATTGATTGTTATATAATTCCACACCCTTATATAACTGACAACTGTACAGTACACTTGGAGTTTAGGGGTAGCATATTCTGAAGAATGCCAAACTATTTTGGTAAAGATCAATTTAGTGTTAAATATACAAAATAATTATTCAATCTAGGTGTGTCATTCTTGAGATTGGGACATTTCCTTTTAATTAGATTGATGAATTGTAAATGTTATTTGTCATTCAGGATATTCCCTCCCAGTGAAATAATGTACACACCCATTACAATGTTCCTATGGCCCACACACTGGTATGTCATTTGATACATGCATGCTGTGAATGTTCTTACTGTCCACTGATTGGCTGGCCGCCAAAATGTGAGGCAAGAAATTAGCTTTTGATCAAGGCCTTCCTGCAACCAAACTTTCTGGCCTATCAGTGATGGGTAACAGGTGGATACTGGATGGGGTAACATCATTGCCTGGTGTAAAGTGTGAGATACTGTTGCATTGTTTTGGATAGTGAAATGGTTTTACAAATAAGAAGGCCTTGATGGCAAGGCTAAACATTGAGAGCAATTGTATCAGGACTGATACCATATGTCGATGAAGCAAACAACAACAGACCATCAACATCCCAGTCTCAAAGTTTCAGTCCTATCATAGCATTCCAAACAGCAGATGGCACAAAATACCGTAATCCAGTCTTGCCGTACAGAAAGCCAAAAGAGACAGACATCCTGAAAAATGCCAGTGACTGGAAACTCCTGGTGGATGAAGAGCACTCGCAGATAGTATTTCCTCCAGAAATTGTTGAGACGGCCAAGCGACCTGACATTACTATTTTCTCAACTCAGACTAAAAATGTCATCATCATTGAATTGACAGTCCAGGCAGAGGAAAACCTTGCAAATGCTTTCGCCAGGAAGAAATGTAAATATCAAGACCTTGTAAGCAGAATGTGAAAATAATGGATGGTCTGTAAACTACTTTTCCGTTGAAGTCCGTTGGATAAATCTCGCAACTAAACTTGTTTCGCCGCACACCATTGTCCATTGTTAATACACGTACAAGTTTTGTCGGTGCTGGGGGGGGGGGGGGGGGGGGGGGGGTCCCGTGCCGCTTTTCGTAACTAAACACTAAAAAGGTAAGAATTTCGTGATTATATGGATATCAAGAAAGTTTAATGAGGGTTCATTCATTCTAAATTAAAGAATGCAACATTAGATTTTGGTCATTTACAGTAGAAATTATACTACACGTGTATAACCCAGTACATTAGCACACAGTACATGGTAGAGGTTGCTTTTTACGTCAAAACACAGTTTCTTTGGAGACGCCGTGTTATGGTAGAAATTATACAATTGGTGCATGTCAAAGTGCTAAAATTGGACATTTCATGACATCTACTTACATTTGTCTTTAAATCAGCCACAAAACTGAAAACGTATGCCTTTTTGTCATTAACCTACTCTAATGGTATAGCTCCACTCTAGTTTTCCTTAAATTCTGCTTTGCTGTGGGTGGAAAATGTAAATTTGTGTTGCTATTTTTTATTTTCCTTTTTTTGACATTTCGTAGGTAAATCATCATGATGTTTTTTTAGGCCTTAAACACTAGCATCGGGCTTTGCTGTCCAGGAAAGCGGCAATTTTTGTTTTACATTTTTGTCCATTGTCTTTTTACTTCATGTTTGACACTTTTCTACCAAGATAGGCTTATGATTTACTTCAATTTTTGCTTAAATAAGGGTTTGGCTTATCAGGAAAAGTAACGGGATGTACCTGATGTTTGACATTTTGTGCTAAGGTGACACATTAGGCCTATGATCCACTGCCAGTTTAGATTAAATTTGGATTTACTTATGAGAAAAGTTGAAATTTTATTGTAACGGGATTTATTGACCAGAAGAGTTAATATACCTCTGCTTTTTACAATTCTGTGCCAAATTACATTAGTTAATACATAATAGCTTTGTATTGTGATCTTAACATATGCAAACTGTGACATAGAGATGTAGAACACCCATCCCTATCAAAAGTGCATTTACATTATTTAAATGCTTAACGATTCGTTTCCTCTCGTTCGGCCAGACATAGAATGTTTTTGTTAGAATGTATTTAGTATTGGTGTTAACACGTTTACAATGTATCGTGAACTTATTTTATAAAGGTTGAAAGTGCATTTCAGAAACAGGAATATATTTCGTTTACATTTCTATCTAAA
>CM069454.1:601213-640466 GCA_035610835.1 Ophiura sarsii | reverse complement strand
TGATGGGAATGTTATAATGCAGTGGCGTAGCCAGAGGGGGGGGGGGGGGGGGGGGGGGGGGGGGGGGGGGGGGGGGGGGCGAGGGGGGCAATCGCCCCCCCCCCCCAATATTGACGTCGTGTCGGTTGAGATTGGCACTGTCGGTTCATTTGACCACAGGAATCATGGAATTATGATGGTCAAAAGTACACATATGCAAAAAAAATCGCACGCTATGCGCGCATAACAGTCACCTAAATGCAATATTCGTTGGTACAAGCTTGTTTAGAGCCAAAATGTACCTCAATCGTGCCAAAAATAGGTCTAAAGTTACATGTCTTTACTCAATATAATCTGTCGGTTCATTTTCAGTTCTCGCCCCCCAATATGAATAACCTGGCTACGCCACTGTTATATTGTCACATTTGTCATAGGTGAATTGCCTCTTACTCTAGAAAAGGCAGCCGTGGACGGTGATAGGTTGTCTTTTATTCATATAACGTGCCAGTATTCTCATCATGATCACTGTTGTTGCGCACATGCGCCGTTGCATCATTCTTATACATAGTACGTAGCCATGTAGTAGTAGTAGTAAGTGGTAAGCATGGTAAGGTAGTTACAAAATCACTTGCGTGTTCGGTTTGGAGTAGATTACGGGGATGCATTGACGCACTTTATCTTTGAGCTCACTTTGAATAGTTCACGCAGTAAATGAGGAGTAGATAGTCGCCTGACAAGAGAAGACAAGTGCATTGATGTGGTGACGTAACTATGGAGGAATGTGCTGAAAATATCACATCTGACACGTTGAATGCAGTTCACACATATTGATGTGGTGTAACTATGGAGGAATGTGCTGAAAATATCACATCGGACACGTTGAATGCAGTTCACACATATTCTACACTATCCTGGTCTTTTGTACTCATATTCGTTCCCATTGTAGCCGTTTTCGGTATCGTCTTTAACTGTGCATTTATATTTGTGGTATTTCGCGTACAGTTTATGCGAAGTATTACCAATATATATTTGGTTAATTTAGCGATTGCCGATTCATCTTTGCTAGTAGCAGCTTTCTCGCAATACATCGGTGACTATATCATTTCGCCTGTTTACGATCTACGATTCTCGTTTCATACGGTATTTGGGTGTTCTTTTCCAAATTTTCTGATATACTTGTGTTATTACGCTTCTCTTTGGACAGTGACTTTAGTTAGCATCGAACGATACTTGGCAATATGTCACACGTTTTGGCATCGACTGGTGAGCAGTAAAAGCCGAGCCATTCGTATGGTTCTGGCTGTGTGGTTAATATCCTTGATGTTCGCCGGAGTATCCACCCCTTATACCACTACAACATTGTGCGTTATTTCGACAAATGCCTCAACCACTGCATCCTCAACGATAATAGCCACTTATCCGCGCTGCAAATTCTATTGCCATTGGTGCGGTATTGCACTTTACCTGAGCGATGTTTTACTGTTTGTTATTGCTTTAGTGATAACGCTCACCATGTATGTACTAATAGTGCGAAATCTAACAAAAAGGTCTGGATTTCCAACTGAATATAAAGTCCATGGTGAGTCCAGAGCTATTCAGACACGTAACACAGTTGCGAAAATGCTAATTGTCAGCGGTATTGTTTTCTTCGTGTGTCTATTCCCATTTTCTATCGCTAACATTGATAGCATCAGCAACCATTTTGGGGTTTATCCTTTTGACGCCGAGTATATCTATCAATTAGGCTGGGCTGGAAGAGTACTGTTTCTCCTCAACTCTGCAATAAATCCATTGATATATAATGCAACGAATCCGCGATACCGGTTGGCTTTTAGAGAGGCTTTCAGTCGCAGGAAGAAATGTTACACCCACATTTACATTAAGAATACATCAAATGCCTCGCAAGGTTTCCAGGCTTCATCACATACGACGAGATGCTAAAATAGGAGGCAATTAAGAGGCAATCAAAACTATCAATACTGATGATACCTCGTAAACCTCCCATGCCAGTACACAAGTGTACAAGATACGGGTACATGAAATCAGGAATAAGGATGACAAACAACAGTTATTGTATAAGATATATACACTGGTACACTGGGGGAGAGTATGGAAATCACTTTAATTACCATTCGTAAATGAATTATTACGGTATCAAATTGAAAGAAAACAAACTGCAATTTACAATACGGTACCAAATCGAAGGTAAATAATTTCGGATTGCGAGTGGTAAACAGACTCTAGTGGATTATCACAACACATTAGCACAGACTTTCATCAGTGACGGGAATAGCATGAATATTGTTTTGTTATTTCTTTTGCTAATCTTATCAAATGTAATGTTATTTTTTCCTATTTTGTTATCTAAAGGTCGATTTCCAACTTGATGTTTCCTATTCTATATGAATTGTCATCCTTAGAATAGTCATAATTATTCCAAAGTTTGAGTTGCATAACTCAAATAGCTCTTATTTTAGAAGTACCAAGTGACATGAAATTTGCAAGTTAAGTAGTACACAAACTGGCCGGGTGGTTGACCAGCTTTGGCAGTAATTCACTTAATTTTGGCCTTTATATCTGGCGCAAAAAATGTTGCAGAAATAAAGAGAAACATATCAATATATGTTGAGGGACAAAAGAAAAAGAGCCTAAAGCCTCAACCTTTCTTCATTACAAATCAAGAAACCTATTCCGCAAGGCTGATGTGTGGTTAATGACTCGGAACTACACATCATGCTATTATTATCACGGGCTTATACATAAACCAGTCAGCATTAGACGTGAGTTATCTTTAAATTAATACCGGCCATGATTAATACCCACCTGATACCTCGCCATTGTTATTTCCATATCGTTATTTTGTACGAACGGAGTGATACAACAATCTTTCAAGAAATGAGACTTATTTGTTTGTGTTTTGATCTCTCTTTTACATTGATTTTGGTTTATTTATTTAAAGAAATTATAAGACGGCAGGTTCGTCAACTACGTTCATTTCGGTATGCACACGTATTCATAAACGTGGCTTTGATAGGATATGAAATCAGTTTCAGTTTCAGTTTTATTTAACAACAATACATTATACACTAATTTTAAGTACATACATCAGTGGGCTGATCAAAATCAGAGCAGAGCTCGCAAATATATTTTGCCAGCCTTAATAAATCATTAAACGTAACAAATTCGGATTTGACATTGATATTTCATTCCACTATTATCAAAAAACAATTTTAATTGAAATACCACAACAATTAAAAGCAAATCCATTCACTCTCTTCATAGTTGGGAACCAATCAGAAAGCAAGAAACTAAAATTGAAATTGCCTAATGCACCCGCTACGGTGCCCTATACCTTATTCAATATCTTCTTGCTGACGACATCGACGGACTGGCAGGTAGCGAAGAAGAGCTGGTGACCAACTGGACAAAACATCGACAAGATACGGCATGGAAATAAGTGCAGAGAAAACCAAGCTGATGAGTAACAAAGACGAAGTGATAACAACACCAATCACAGTCAATGGCCAAAGACTGCAGACAGTTCAGAAGTTCAAATACCTTGGGGCCATCATCAGCGACGAAGGTTCCAAGCCAGAAATCCTTTCAAGAATCGCACTTACAACAGCTGCCTTGGCGAAGTTACAACCCATTTGGAGAGATAAAAACATCACTCTCGGCACCAAACTAAGGCTTCTGCATGCCCTTGTGCTCTCCAACTTCTTGTATGCATGTGAGTCATGGACTCTGACGGCAGAACTACAGAGAAAGATCGAAGCGGTAGAGATGAGAAGTCTTAGACGCCTCCTTGGCATTTCATATACTGACCACATCATAAACGAGGAAGTGCGTCGAAGAGTGGCACAGCACATGAAGAGCTATACAAACATGCTGGCCACCGTGCAAAAGCGGAAACTAAAATGGTATGGCCATGTGACCAGATCAAGTGGCCTCTCCAAGACCATCCTGCAGGGCACCGTAGAGGGCAAGCGAAGAAGAGGTCGCTAGAGGAAAAGTTGGAGCGACAACATCACAGAATGGACTGTGAAAACCTTCGCAGAAACCCAAGCATTAGCACATGACCGAGTCAGATGGAGGGAGGTGGTGAAGAAATCTGTCATGCAGTGCCCCTACGACCCTGGAGGGTTATGGGAGCGGTAAGACGGTAAGAATGCACCCGCGCGAGCGTCGCTGAATGATTGCACGCGATTTGTTTTAATTCGTTATTCAGGGGTCGCGGGTTCGCCGATTTTGACTTTATAGGTGGTAGCAAACCTGTAACATGTTTTTATTCGATACAAATGATGCTCAAATTGTGAACTTTGCTTTGCATAGTGTCGTGTATGAATTAGGTCAATACCTGCGTATGTTTTGTTTCCCGAAAAAATAGAAAAATTAATGCACTTGCGCAAATGTGGATATGCTTACAATAGCGGGGTAATGTGCATCAATGTGGCATAGATGTAATATGAATCATTGCATGAAATGAATTTTAATTTTGATATTCTTGAATGATTGAATAAATAATCTACTTTCACCTTCTCAGTGTCAAATATCTCTTTGCACATCTCTTTGCATTTTGTAAATATTATTATAAAGTAGCTGTAGAACACTATTGGGTAAAACAATCTAAGAATAGCTCATACACTGTAAAAAGAAGCGTTTATATTTCTGATAACACTTAATAAACACTTCAACACGTTTATTTTTGTGTTTTACGTGTAAAGGTATAAGAGGCATGGCATACGATAAACGTTTGCATAAACACTATAACACGTTTAAAGAGGTAATTGTGTAATATTTATAAACACACCAACATGTTTATATCAGCAATAAGTAACATGTTTGGGTGTTAATAATTATACAACAAATACCACTATAAACGTGTTGTAGTGTTTATGCAAACGTTTATCGTATGCACACGTAAAACACAAAAATAAACGTGTTGATGTGTTTATTAAGTGTTATCAGAAATATAGAAATTTAAACGTTTCTTTTTACAGTGTACCGTATGCAATATGGACTTGTCCACGAAAGCCAACTCATTTCGGTTTCTGAACATGTTTAGAAGACATACGGCACGCATCAACGTTAGTCTATTCTATTTTGGTTTAAGAGATTTTTAAGATTCATTATCATTGCGTCGATTATTAGTCCGGGAAAATGACAACATCTGGCAATTGTATTCGCTAGTTGCGCATTATCGCGTTTTAAAAAACCACCCCACACACCAGGCCACTTTAGTGAGATGGATAGTTTATTTTAGCAAGTCATAATCATATAAACCTAGAAAGTAACACTTTATTTTGTTTTGTACCACCTCGGCGTTCCACCTTTTTAGCCTTATTTATATAAAAAAGGTTCGACGCTTTTTGTGGGATACCTAGTATCACTGTTAATTGAAAATGATGTGTGAATTGTTGTAATGTTGTTGGATATACAATGTTAATTGTTATGAATATTTACCTTTTTCGGACGAACAAACAAACAAATTACAATGACTATAAGCTTTGACGAATAAAGCCTATGTAGCAACTGTCACAAATTAATTAGAATAGAGTGTATCTAGTAAGGCCTAACAAAAAAGAAGGTTTGATTGGCCTAACCCGACTGACCCTAAATACATCGCCGACCCTGAATATGTTTTATTATTTTGAGGGAGGCAAAAAAAAAAAAAAAAGATAAATATTTTAAAAAATGTAAAAAAATGTAAAACAATTTTCGGCTATTTAAAGTCCCCAAAGCAGGTGATTTAAAAAAGAGAATTAAAAAAAATCCCGACCGACCTACCCTATTTGTTTTTGTCATGTTGGGCCAATCAAACACTTTTTTTAGGCCTAATGTTTAAAATCTGTATCATAGATACTAGGCCCAATAGTAAAATCTTGACAGTACATTGTTTTGAACACCATTCTATTTTTGTATGAAACTGTGTATTTTAATATTGAAGCAGCCATATACATGTTTACTCTATTATACGATACATTATAGTTATAAATGGTATATATTAGGCGAATCGATTTGAATCGATTTGATGTCTGTTACCATAGGACGACCTTATTTCAAAGCCATGATATCTGATGCGATCAAGCAAAATGAGTCTGAAGTCGAAAATATCATATATTTGTTTTGTTTTGATTTGCAATGCAATATCTTGGAGAAAACCTCATCAAAATTAAAATATTAATTCCAAAGATATGAGCAATTGAAGGATTTTCAATACAATATGGAAAACAAAAGAAATTATCTTTGGTTACATATCAAAATCGATGTTTTGCTAAATCCGACTCATTTCGCTTGATCACATCGTAATAATGTCAAAACTGTTGATCACAAATGCTCATATTTTCTTTTAATATGTGAAGTCATTTGCATAATTTTGACATAAAAAGGAATTATCTTCTTAAATATCCATATGTTGTATTCAACCGCAGTACTTCTGGGATCTGTAATAAGACGAGCAATTTGGGGTATTGTTTGCTGAAATCGGAGCAAGCTGAATTATTGACCCCACATGGAAAAGGTCAAGGACGTGTTTACGTTTTGCGTGATAACGAAGTAGGGAATCGTCCCATATAGGGCGACCTATACATTGTTTGATTCCTTAAACTCGTAAGTTGGTATGTTTTCAGCTTAATTCAATACATTTCACTTTCACCACCAATTATATGTAGCCATTCGGAATTCAATGGGATACCCGCTTACCACGAACAAAAATAAAATGGCACCAACTCAATATTTGTAGCTAGGGTTTAATGATGCTAACATATGTTAGTTCCGAAATGTAGCAATTAAATTCACTACTTTACACATCACTTTACACTAATATGCACATTCGATGCGAATTGTGCCATTGTTTCAAAATGGGTGACGCAATCGTTTTAGACATATGGAAAAGGTCAAGGACGTGTTTACGTTTCGCGTGATAACTCAGTAGGGAAACGTCCCATATAAGGCGACCTTATCCTTAATCATTAAGCTCGTAAATCGGTATATTTTCAGCTTAATTCAAATAATTTCATTGTCATCACCTATAGTCATTTGGAACCAGACCAGTCGCGAACATACCATTTCTCTCAAAACTAATAGAGAAACATGTTGTTACTAACATCAACAACCACATGCAGACAAATCATCTTGGTGAAGAACTGCAGTCTGCCTACTTGCGCGGACAGAGCACTAAAACTGCGCTATTGAAAGTGAAAGATGAAATCATGGGGCACATATGTACAACCATTAAGGGGTTTTTCTTTTCTTACTTGATCTCAGTGCGGCATTCGAAACGGTAAACCACAATCGTCTTTTAACTCGAATGTCGCACGAGATAGAGGTGACGGGGATTGCCTTTGACTGGTTGAAGTTCTACTTTACAGGTAGAACAACATCTGTTGGTATTTATGGTATATAAGTATACTCAATACCAAAGACAATGGACTTTGGACTTCCTCAAGGGTCCATTTTGGGCCCTCGTGGTTTCACAGTGTAGACAATTCCAATAGGCAGGATCATAAAAAAAACCACTCGCTTTCTTACCACATGTATGCCGACGATATAGGTCAGCCCGGACATTCAATTTGCCGTTGACAACAAAGCATCAAAATCAATTACTACGCTCTACTCGACCATACAGAAGAACGTTCCTAGTGACCATGTGAGGCTGTTTAAGCGACCGTTCTTTACATGAGCAATATTTCCGAAATTCGTAAAATGTTTCACTCGATTTTCAGACTTTGACCTGTAAAAACATATGAAAACTTGCATTATGTGTAAATATGATAACATGCGTATGTATAGGAATCACTTTGTCAAATATTCACGTAGTTTGTGGTTAATGGCATGTGACGTCACTCCGGGCTCACCTATACAGATCTTTTGTAGTTTTGACCCAGCTAACCGATTATCAAATAAAACTGCCTTGTCATCAATAACATCATGTATTAACGACATCAGCATATGAATGTCATTTAATTTCTTGAAATATAATGACAAAACTGAATTTCTGGTTATTGCATCCCTTCATAATAAACACTGGATGCCTGATGTGAGCCTTACTACTGGTGATATCATCCGCCCCTCCAAAAGCGTCAGAAATATAGGTGTTATTTTTGATGATGTGATGAGTTTGTCGCCACACATTGTTTCTTTGTCAGAGAATGTCACATTCCAACTACGCAATATTAGTCGCATCCGTTGCTTTCGTGATAATGACACCTGCAACCACATCGTTCGATCTCTTGTACTATCGCGTCTTGACTATGGTAATGTATTATTAACTGGAACTAACTCAAAATACATCATGAAACTGCAACGCTTACAAAACTGGAGTGCAAAATTAATTTATTGAGCTTCAAAGAGTGACCATGCTAGCCAGGTATTTGAAACAGCTGCACTGGCTTCCCGTCGTGCCAGCGAATCTTGTACACATGTTTCTATATGTATACAAGTGTTTGTATGAGTCTGGTCAAAATCATCTCACCTCATCAATCCCGCTGTAAGAATGAAGCCGCTCTGGTTCGCGTTCAGCATCGGACACTTCGCGCCTCACCATGCCAACATATCATTATAAAGGACTGAAATCCGCTTTTGACAGGAGTTTCTAACTCTCTGTACCCACACTTTGGAACTCGTTACCATCAGAACTCCGTACTGTCGGTTTTTAGCTTCAAGAAGGGTCTCAAAACCTACTTGTTCCCTCAATAGCCCTGCTACATTGTTTCAGTTTGCTGTTCTCTTTTGTTTCTTTTCATACTTGTTTACCATCACCATGGCGCCGTTATCTACCGGGTGGTTAACAAAATAGTTGACCCAATTTCAAGGTAATTTTTCAACCACATTTTAAGTTTCAGAGAATTTGTGTTTAATTAGTCTTGATAAGCAGTAAGTTTTGAAATTATCCTGAAGAAATGGTACATTTATCTTGGTTGGTTCTTCAGATATGGTTCATTACAGAAAGCATGCACAAAACGGGAGCCTCCTTTAGTAGAGATGGAATGCACAAAGTGGACTTACACACGATTGGTACAAATTGTAAAAAATTGTAAAAAAGTGAGAAAAAGAGAAACAAATGAGACATCTGAAACATCTGTCTGGTGCTTGACATAACCTACCTACTTACCTGCGTTTCTTTGTTGAATGTGAATGGCACATAAGCATAAAGAGTGGGATACTTTGTCAGGGCGGGCTTTTCAATTCTGAAACTAGGGCATGCTGTTTTGTTGAAGACAAAGACTAAATGACGCTCCCGTGGACAAGTCAGTTTTGTACAAGTTTTCTGTAATGAACCATATCTGAAGAACCAAACAAGCGAAACGTGCCATCTTTTCAGGATAATTTCAAAACTTACTGCTGATTAATAATAATAATAATAATACATGGGACTTATAAAGCGCCTTACGATGTAAACAGCCTCAAGGCGCTGCACAGAAAGATATTAAAAACTACAACAAGACATATGCTAAAAATATACAATCAATATAACTATTATCCATGTACATACTAAAAATAAATCAAAACCAGATACTAGTAGTCAATACAAATATAGAACATAGTAAAATACATTATAAGAAGAATAAAATGGTCGTACACACGAAATATATACTATTAGTAATACTACACACATTTTTGACCAGCAAACAACGTGGCAAATTCAAATAAAAGACATTATTAAGAAAATATACACAAATAAATATATATGTATTTTAAGAAATTGCGCATCTATAAATTACACTCTAGAAGGACAAAATACAAAAGACTATCAGAAATTGCAATAATACACTGACATGACTGAAATGATGGAAACGAATACCTAACCAAGTGCATTAAACAAATGAGTTTTAAGTCCTTTTTTAAATGAATTGATATTTGATGTTGCACGAAGCTTGGAGGGCAACATGTTCCACACTTTTGGTGCTGCAGCGGAAAAAGACCTTTCACCATAAAACTATGTCTTGCACAATTTTGGTGCACGTGTACATAGGCGAACAACTGAAGCCGATCTTAGGGTACGCATTGGCTCATACACCTGAATAAGTTCACTGATATATCTAGGAGCTAAACCGTTAAGTGCTTTGTATGTAAGCAATGCGATATTGTACACAATCCGCTGTTGCACGGGAATCCAATGGAGGTCCCTAAGAACTGGCTTCATGTGTTCATCCCATTTACACTTTGTAACGAGACGGGCTGCAGAATTCTGCACTCTCTGAATCTTAGCAATTTCATTAGAATGAAGTCCATATAAAATACCATTGCATGAGTCCAAGCGTGAGGATACGAATGCGTGTACCAACCTCCCGACGGAAGATTTGTCCAAATAGCGACGCAGCTTACCGATACGGTAGATCGCGAAAGAGGCTGATCGGACCACACTCTTTACATGGGCTTTCATGTCCATAGACTTATCGAAAATGACGCCAAGATTCTTTGCGATCCGCGATATTTCAATTTCAGATGTATCAATAGTGATTTTGGGGAAGGATGGTGTTTTCGCAAATTTCGAGCTTATGTGAACCACCTCGGTTTTTGAGTCGTTCAATACAAGTCTATTTTTCGTTGTCCATGCTTTTATGTCGCGAAGACAGAGTTCTAATCTCGGGATGACAAAATCGAGTTCACTTGGGTGAAGAAGCATGTACAACTGTGTGTCATCAGCATACGTCATGAAATCGATATTATGAGCATTGATAACATCACCAATGGGAGCAGAGAACAGAGTGAACATAAGGGGACCAATAACCGAACCTTGAGGGACCCCCTCATCCAGGTCGAAACTGTCCGATATCTTGCCGTTTATGACAACCGACTGAGATCTGCTTTTTAGATACGACTCATACCATTTAGTGCTGTTCCTGTAATACCGTATCGTTCGCGCAGACGTTGTAGTAATGCTGGATGTGATAGGGTATCAAACGCTGCCGAAAAGTCTAACAGCACTAGGACAACTTCAATATGTTGATCAGCGGCGTTGAGAATGTCATTGTGAATTCTGATGAGGGCAGTCTCGGTGGAATGGAATTTCCTGTATGCAGACTGCTTAGGAGCATAGAGGTCATTGGCAGTGAGATAATCTGATAGCTGTGATGCGGAGACACGTTCAATTGTCTTTGACAAGAACTTCAGGTTCGAAATTGGCCGATAATTCTTCAGCTCATTTCTGTCAGCGTTCGCTTTCTTTATGATCGGTGTCACATGCGCCGTCTTCAGTGACTGAGGAAAAACACCAGAAAGGAGTGATTTATTGACGATGTTAGTCAATTGTGGCAGCAGTGGATCCAAACATTTCTTCAAAAGACTAGTTGGAATTGGATCCAGTGGGCAGGACTTTGTAGAAGACTTCATTATAATCTGGCGAACGTCTTCAATTGTTACCTCATGAAATGACGAATAGACACTTTCACATGTATCAGTAAGATCAACAGATAATTCAGGTGCAATAATGTTGTCAAGCGTATCTAACAGTCCTTTCACTTTTTTCTTGAAGAATTCTGCAAAACGATTCGCAAGATCTTTGCAGCATGAGTGATCAGGAAGAACGTTTGACGTGGAGGATTTGCTCAATTTGTTGACAATCTTGAACGGTCATCACATTCACTGATTTGCGCACGGTGGTGTTCACATTTGGCTTCTTCAAGTTGTTTGCGATATTTTTGACATTGCTGGACATACAGCTGGTGATGCACTTCCAAACCAGTTTTCAACCACTTCCGCTCACATTTTCGTTTTTCACGCTTATATGATCGAAGCTTGTCATCATACCAGGGAGCATTAGGTCTGTGCACAATTGAGCGAGTTCTCATAGGAGCACGTGAATCAAGCAATCTGGAGAGCACATGTTCATATTGGTTTACAAGTATAGAGGGATCTCCAACATGATCAGTTTTGCTTTTAGATGTACCAAGAGTCGAAGATGTAATGTCGCCTTTGAAATGTTCCAGATCAATACTGCGTAGGTTACGCGAACAAACTTCTACTTTAACAGGAACAGGTTTCCGAACATCCACATGACATTTCACAGGTTTATGATCCGATGGAAGACCGCTCAAAATAGCCACATTGGAGATAAGCTCATCAGATGCGCGTGAAATAATGACATCCAATGTATGACCGTCCTTATGCGTTGGTTCACGGATATGTTGACAGAGTCCGCATGAATCCAAAAGATCCAGAAAAGTAATAGCATCACGATCAGATGAATTATCAAGATGGAAGTTCATATCACCAGTGATCAAAAGTTGGCCAGGTGCAATGGTCAAAATTTCCAAAAGCTGTGAAAACTCTGTCATGAACATTTTCACGGTAAGTTTTTTTTCTGTAGAAGGTGGTGGTCGATAGATGACAGCCAACCTGAGTGATGATGATCCATTTGACAACAGTGCGTCCAGATATTCAAATGATTGGAAGATACGAGCGTCATATAGTCGAACATTGAATCCTCTATGAACAATCAAGCAAACGCCGCCGCCTCTGCGGTTCTCACGAGGAGCGTGGTGAATAGCATAATGGGGAAGAGTATTAATAATATCTGCAAGATGTATTTCATCGCGATCGTCTCCATGCAGCCACGACTCAGTAACGGCCAGAATATGAAGTTTCTGATCAATTATAAAGTCAGAAATGGATGCTGTTTTATTGTTTATTGAACGTGCATTCCATGATCCAAGACAGGCTTTAGACAATAACTTTGACTTCTTGGGCTTCTGACCAGCTCCATCTTGGGCTAAGACTAAGTAAACACAAATTCTCTAAAACTTTAAATGTGGTTGCAAAATTACTTTGGATTTGGGTCAACTTTTTTTTTTAACCACCCGGTATTATGAAATGGCGCCCTATAAATGTCTCGTATAATGTAGACCCACCTATACCATGACCACAAAAATGGCACCAACTCAATAAATGTAGCTTAGGGTTTAACAATTTTAAAAATATTGGTTCCAAAATGTAGCAAATAAATTCACTACTTTAAATACCACCATACACTAATATACGTATATTTGTATTTATGGCGTAATGATTTGCGGGTATAAACCAGCGTATTACATAATGAATACTAATACGTAAGTGTGAGAGCGAGAAAGAATTGGAGCGAATTGTGCCATTTTTTCAAAACGGGTGACGCAATTGTTTTGGACATAACAAAACAAACTGTGTATCGACATATCCAGTTCGCTCATTAGATCCTACATGTAGCCTTGGTCAAGGATGATTGGTGAACTACCACTCACATCAGTTGGCTGCAATCTCATATGCCTGTAGCACAATATAATACATTTCAATTGACTTGATAACAGTCTACTATTTCAACTGCCCGGTCAGCCTTGGCACATTGCCATAACCTGCCACACAGCTTTGAATATTGGTGTAGCAAACTTGGAAATGAGGAGAAACCATGTTATTGGTAGGAGTATGTAATTTGCTGTGTATGGTTATTTTAATCGTTATTTGGTATTCCTATGACCAGTCAGGTATACGGGGGAAATGTTCACGGGTTCATTTACTGGACACGTGACTCATGTATAACCTAGATCTGGCGAGTGCAGCGGAGAAAGATCCCCGGATGTGGAAGCTTCACTGTACAACAGCATATGCATATTATTAAGTAACTTAGTGAAATGTACATAATTCTTTTCAAGACACTTCTTGTTGTATGGAGACGAGCTGTGAATTATTTGACCCTAAACTATTATGTAAGACAGGCTTTGGTTAACGGAAATACATTTTGGCTTACGGATACTCATATTACAGTTTAATATGCGATTTGAGACTCATTTCGGAAATTTTATGTGCAAGGCATGGTGACTGTGACAGCGTGGATTACGTATCGCGTGGTATTTGGTGTTGAAAATTGTCAACTGGGCGGAAGATAAGAGCTGTAAACGTCTTCATTCTTTTTATTTTCGTAAGTTTCTCTTAGTAAGGTAAGCTTAATAGATAATCACTAAGCAATTTGTGCAAACATGCCCTCTTATTTAAAATTTTCTGATAAATAAATATTCACAGTTTAATTAGTTCAACACTTCTATGGTACTTAGAATAGTATTACCGCAAATATTTGTGCACAAAATGTTTACCAGCAAGAAACACCCCGTGCTGATAGCACGCGTTAGTGTCCATCAACTTGTATGACATCTAAGGGTGCCGCCCAAACACCAACCGTTAGAATTGCTCCGTTGGTTTACGAGGTGCGCGGAATAGTATAGGTTGGGCCCATGTAATAAAATGTCAAAATGATCTGGACGGCACCTGGGGACCGCCCCGTCCTTTGGCTTGGCCGGGCGCGATGTTCGTTACCGTAAACAACATTTGATCCCTGACGGAGTAAAGCGCATAGCACATGTACATTGTACAGCAATACATTTATACAGTAAGTGTGTACGGTTAATAAATTCGCTGACCGGGCCGTGTTTGGTGGATTTACCAGGTCTGTCGCGGCTTCGCCGCTCATGTCATAGTATTATATTACCGCGAGTGACCGATTCCAGTTTCTTATTTATCCTACTGATTGTCAGTGGTCACAAGTGTCAACTTGCTCTCATTTAACATTACAAAGTAATAAAGAAACGTGTATTTTCCTCAAACAGATCTGCCGTATGTAATAAACCACAAGACAAAAAAAAGAAGTAAGTTTGATAGCTGTCTCATAATTTATTGCGTATGGAAGACCCAATGAGGATAATGTCCGATCATTATTGCTGATTTTCTAAGAATATTATTATACTGCAACAATGAAGTGCCTTCAACCCCGTTTTAGTATTCTGTTGATTTTCTTAAATTACCAACGATTGTGCACTTCAAAGCCACGTAAAATGAAATGATATATAACCTATAAAGGTAGAACTATGCCCCGAACTATAGCGTAAGCCCGTTTTCCTTGTGGCTCAAATTACAAGTTAGAGGCGGGAACAGCTGCTTCTAAACATTTCCTGTGACGTTCAAAAGTTTTTTAATGCCACTCTTCCAACTTATCACTGTAATATGAGCTGCAGATGCCATTTTGCCCTGATAACCTACATTGTGGGTGAGAGTGGTTATTGAAATTCTCCTCAGTGTATAAGCATCATAGCGTAGCAAATCGTCAAGGGAATACATGAACGTCGTAAGTTACATTTTAGGCCAATTTTAGTTATTATTTATTTGATGAAACTAATTCAATCAAATACACACAATTTAAGCCATTTACCAGACTGAAAATTGGAATTAATCAATTTTTAATCACATAAAGACAATTAATACAAACATGTTTCTCCTGCTAAATGACCAATACTTCGCTTATGTAATACGACGTTCCGTCATTCCCACGACGGAATGACAACAACGGTGATTTGATTGTACTTCACAAAGACATATCCCGATAAACTAGGATGGTCGTGTATAATTGATGGCCATTTTGTCGGAAGGAGATAATGCGTGTTTTCGTATAATTTCCTCCAGCATTCCAGTAATCTTTGCATTCAATTCCTCCGATATAGGTCATAATTCCATTATCAGTCAGGGCAAACTGCCAAAAACGGCAGCCTATCGAATCTGGCAGCATACTGCCGAATCGGGCAATATTGCTTAAGTAACTTATTAATTATCAATTGCCCCATAAACGACCTTTCAATACTATTTTCTTATTCTTCTTTATTCGGACATGACTGACACTTCAATGTTTTATAAATAAAATAATAACATAAATTAAATATCCATTTTGACCAAAGAGCTAATTAATTATGACTAAATTAATTAATTAAGCATTTTGTTTTAAAACATATAAAACCCCACCGTTAACATGTATGAGCTTTGGTCAAAACTTTTCTCAACATGATTCATCAACTAATTTTGATCACCCACCTTACTTAATTTTGCGATATATTTAATTTCGCGAACATATTGCTGGCTCAAAGTCACGAAAATAAATACCACACATTTTGCAATTTATGTTATGATAAGTGGTTATCATTTTGATTTAATTAAATTATGAAACCATCTTACTGAACATGCAGAATATAGGTTCTCAATTCACACAAATCATCAATAGCAATAAAAGCAATATTGCCGGATTCGGCAATATGCTGCCAGATTCGATAGGTTGCCGTTTTTGGCAGTTTGTCCTGATTGATAACAGCATTAGAAAACGTATCCTTAGAGTATGGGACGTGGAGTATTTCACTCCTCAAAAAGAGCAGGACTTTTCACTCTTTGAAAGAGCGACTTTCACTCAAAAAGAGCTGTCCCTCCCAGAGCTCCAAGAGGAGTGAATAATTCATTCTTTTACATTTAGTTGTAGACCTGATGATCATATCTCGGGTCCGATTGGATACTCAACTTCAACAACAACAGAATACATAACATATGCATGTAGGCTAAGCTTCCCGGAGTGCAGTACACATGCATAACATTACACTTCAACGCGCTATACTGACTTGCCGTAACAACTGCGTGTCGTGTGCTGAAGAATTATATTCACGTCACTGTCATACACGTAGAACCACTACTGCATTTTTCACGACTCGTGATGATTTTAGACAACAATATTCTGGTGAAATGATACTCTGATATGATTTCAACTAACATACCAGTTTATATTTCGAATTAGAATTGAAGTAAAAACATAATCCAGAATCTTGAGGAAATAGCCTGAATTGTAACCAAAATACCGCATGTCATCGTTTCTGCGAGTTGCAACATTTAAATCATCACGATTGGTCAAATTAGGTCACATGTTTTCAGAGATCGCCAAGAGAATTCTAAACAATCGAAAACTTATCGCTTTCACAAAGAGATAACTTCACTCAAAACGAGCGACTTCCAATACAGTCACTCCAATATATCAAGTTGTATTCGGGGCCACTCTAACCCAGAGTGAAAATGCAAAGATGAAAGAGTGAACCATTTCGCTCTTTAAGAGTGAATTCCAGCTAAAAAAGAGCTGAAACATATTCACTCCGAATTCAGAGTGGGGTTCTCACTCTTTTACATTTAGAGAGAACTTAACAGTCAAACACGTTGGCTGCTTGTGCGGCGGGCTGGTCAAGGTAAAGAGCTCCCATTGATGGTACAAGGTGAACGATATCAGTTGTTAAAAGTGCTGTCACACCTAGCCGAATTGGCTCGCCGATGCTATACCGAGCACAAATTTGGCGATTTTCGGGGATCGGTACCAGTACGGAAGCGCAACGGTGTCACATCGGTAAGAACGGTAATACATCGTCAGAACATCGTCAGGACATCGTCAGGACATCGACAGAACAATGGCGAAAAAACCTAGCGACGGCAGGCGACGGTGGACATTTTTGAACATGCTATAAACTCAAAAATGTCTGCCGTTGCGCTGCCGAAGCGAGCCGGCGATATGAATCGGCGATATGAATCGGCGATATGAATCGGCGATATGAATCGGCGATATGAATCGGCGATATGAATCGGCGATATGAATCGGCGATATGAATCGGCGATATGAATCGGCGGTTCTCCGGTGGCCTCATAGTAGCAGGGATGTGCCACACTCAACTTGCCGATTTGAAGCTACCTTTGTAACCATTGACGTCACTGGTGAGTGTCCCAATGTTGGTGGCACTGTTTTTGTCGTCTGCTTTAGGTATTATACTTAATTGAAGTTTACACGGAATTGTTGGAAAAATTCCCCAAAAATGGGGCGGTTTTGAAGGTTATGATAAAACGTACGTGCTGGACTATTTGTACTGGTCTAAAATTATATGATACTTCAGGATTCATTATTTATTTTAGATATTTGAATTAATTCTCTCACTTACACCATACCGTCATTGTTTGTGTACTACGGACTTGGACTTATGTTCTGACGATGTCCTGACGATGTACTACCGTTCTTAGCGATTTGATACCGTTGCGCTTATGGAAGCATAAGTGTGTCATTTCCGCCTTAACCCCAGATAAGGGACCTAAACCCCAGATAAGGCGGGCCTTATCTAGGGTTAACGATCCTTATCCCCAGATAAGGAACGTTAACTAGGGATAAGGCGCCTTATCTGGGGTTAACGATCCTTATCCCTAGATAAGGATCGTAAACCCCAGATAAGGCAGCCTTGTCTGGGGTTAACGATCCTAATCCCCAGATAAGGAGCGTAAAATAGGGATAAGGCCCCTTATATGGGGTTAACGATCCTTATCTAGGGATAAGGATCGTAAACACCAGATAAGGTGGCCTTATCTGGGGTTAACGATGCTTATTCCCAGATAAGGAGCGTTAACTAGGGATAAGGCACCTTATATGGGGTTAACGATCCCTATCCCTAGATAAGGAGCGTTAACCCCAGATAAGGCGGCCTTATCTGGGGTTAACGATCCTTATCCCCAGATAAGGATCGTAAACCCCAGATAAGGCCGCCTTATCTGAGGGTTAACGCTTATGGAAGCATAAGTGTGTCATTTCCGCCTTAACCCCAGATAAGGAACCTTAACCCCAGATAAGGCGGGCCTTATCTGGGGTTAACGATCCTTATCCCCAGATAAGGATCGTTAACTAGGGATAAGGCAGCCTTATCTGGGGTTAACGATCCTTATCCCTAGATAAGGATCGTTAACTAGTGATAAGGCGCCTTATCTGGGGTTAACGATCCTTATCCCTAGATAAGGATCGTAAACCCCAGATAAGGCGGCCTTATCTGGGGTTAAGGCGAAAATGACACACTTATGCTGCATTTGTGTATCATAGGAGAGTTAACCCCAGATAAGGCGGTCCTTATCTGGGGTTAAGGTGAAAATGACACACTTATGCTGCATTTGTGTATCATAGGAGCGTTAACCCCAGATAAGGCCTGCCTTATCCTAGGTTTACGATCCTTATCTAGGGATAAGGATCGTTAACCCCAGATAAGGCGCCTTATCCCTAGTTAACGTTCCTTATCTGGGGATAAGGATCGTTAACCCTAGATAAGGCCGACAAGCCGTTAACCCAGGGTTAACGGAACCTCGCACGTAATTAATGGACATTTCCCAGGCGACCCTCAATTTGTGAACGCTACATAGTTCACCGACGCGTGATATTAAATACGACATTTGTACTCTAGGGTCGAGATTGCGAGATGGCGGCCTACACACGAAACATCGACAGTCAGCTCAGAAGGACTTCTCGTAGAAAAACAAGACATACACGCGAACTATCGCGTTAAACATCCGGCGAATATTATTTTTGATTGACTTGGATAATTGTACATCTAAGGATACGAACTTTTGACTAGGATTGATTTCTAAAATGAGAAAATCACCTCTATAATTCAACGCCAACAATCGAGTCTGATAACACATTCATGTATACACGATACGACACGCAGGTCGAAGCATTTACAATGTGACTGAGTTTCATTCCATGAACGACTTTTATACCGTATGTCACTCATACTAGAACTCGGAGAAGTCCCTGTATCTCATCAGTATTCTGAATGACATTTTAGAAGGATCAATAACGTAAAGGTAAGCTTATTTAGAAGGCCAACAAATGAAAGGCGACTGCCAGGTCAAAAAGGGGGCTGGTAATATTATTTTTGTTATTGTCTTGAACATTTTGGATTGAATGGAGCTCTGAATCCTAGCTCTCTGTGGGAGCGCTAAGAATAAAAGCATAGGGTTGGAAATAAAAAAAAGAGGTTGAGATATTTAACTAAGGGCAGCATGCATATTTGAACATTTAAATTTAATAAACAGTTTTTATTCACAACACTTTTATGAAAATATCATCCCTCGCCGACTCCTCAGCGGAGTCGAACTCAGATTACGTGCGTGGGAGGTATCAATCCTAACCACTACACCACACAGGCTAGTCTTGATATCACGCGTTGTTCCAACAATATAAATTTGTGGACTGCTAATCGAAAATTAAAATGTTATAATTAAACACATTGTTCATAAAACACCATTTTATTTACGGTAATAGACACATATAATATAAAATATCATTAAAATACTAATTACGCACTGAAAATGTGAATTTGGCGCTATTTTAACATTTTTTTATACCAAACTACTTAGTCTACTGGCAGTACTGCCTGCCGACTCATATTAAACAGCTCAAATTGCCTGAAACCACAGATACAATTCGTTTTTCTATCAATACTTATTCCTTTATGTATAATACAATTTAAATACTTTAGTAAATACAATAATTGTAACTTTTCACGTCAACATTAGCTAATTGAAACAATAATATGAAACAATGGGCATGAGAACACATCGGCGTCCATTTATTACGTACAAACAAGCGTTGCCATGGTTCCGTTAACTGGGGGATAACGAAAACCTAAGGACCTTATCTGGGGTTTACGCTCCTATGGTACACACATGCAGCATAAGTGTGCCAATTCCGCGTTAACCCCCAGATAAGGCGCCTTATCCCTAGTTAACGCTCCTTATCTGGGGATAAGGATCGTTAACCCCAGATAAGGCCCGCCTTATCTGGGGTTAAAGGCGGGAAATGACACACTTGTGCTGCATGTGTGTGTCATAGGATCGTTAACCCCAGATAAGGCGCCTTATCCCTAGTTAACGATCCTTATCTGGGGATAAGGATCGTTAACCCCAGATAAGGCCGCCTTATCTGGGGTTAACGATCCTTATCTAGGGATAAGGATCGTTAACCCCAGGTAAGGTGCCTTATCCCTAGTTAACGCTCCTTATCTGGGGATAAGCATATTTAACCCCAGATAAGGCCGCCCTATCTGGGGTTTACGATCCTTATCCCTAGATAAGGATCGTTAACCCCAGATAAGGCGCCTTATCCCTAGTTTACGCTCCTTATCTGGGGATAAGGATCGCTAACCCCAGATAAGGCTGCCTTATCTGGGGTTTACGATCCTTATCTAGGGATAAGGATCGTTGACCCCAGATAAGGCGCCTTATCCCTAGTTAACGTTCCTTATCTGTGGATAAGGATCGTTAACCCCAGATAAGGCCCGCCTTATCTGGGGTTTAGGTCCCTTATCTGGGGTTAAGGCGGAAATGACACACTTATGCTTCCATATGCGCTACCGTACTAGTACCGATCGATCTTTGAAAATCGTCAAATTTGTACTTTGGTAATACTAATAGCTGGGTCATTCTTCGGTAAATGCACATTTCATGTCCCGATACTTTGATATCCTATATCTGGAACTTTCGTCACTCTTAACTACATCTGTTTGTGTATTTCTGTTCATGAACGTAATCCCATCATAACATAATCATAAAACGCTGGAGAAATATTTTTTTATATATCATTTTTCCAATGTTTGATGCCAATACCCTACAAAAACCCATGTCCCGATGGTTACGCGTAAAATGTCCGATTGCCATATTAATTTGGTGGAGGGGATTTTCTTTATGAACATACTCATAAACGCTAGTTATTTACGATTTAAACAAAATTCATCCGTCCAAATATGGCAACATAGACCTATTGGAGCTTAATTTACCAACATTTGTCGGGAAATTTCTGTCCCGACATTTTGCGTCATCTCCGTCATCGTCACAGACCATATGCAGCGCCATATCATTCGTAATAAAAGGAGAATAGAAACACTGCTTTGACCGTTTGAACTTGCCGCCGCACATGAACTTTGCTACATGTAAGGTTAGTGCTCGCAATTATTTAGCAATTCATCAAAAAATCAGGGTTTTTTTTCTCAAAACATTGTACATGTATGTGCGTACATGTTAATTCAGTGTCATCTCCGAACGCTATAGAATCAATTGAAAATATATATTCATTGGATTTTGAGGAATAGTGGTAAAAAGAGTAGTGACCACTAACATGACTAACGATACCCCTGAAGTAGATCGCTAGAGTAGTGACCACTAACATGACTAACGATACCCCTGAAGTAGATCGCTAGAGTAGTGACCACTAACATGACTAACGATACACCTGAAGTAGATCGCTAGAGTAGTGACCACTAACATGACTAACGATACACCTGAAGTAGATCGCTAGAGTAGTGACCACTAACATGACTAACGATACCCCTGAAGTAGATCGCTAGAGTAGTGACCACTAACATGACTAACGATACCCCTGAAGTAGATCGCTAGAGTAGTGACCACTAACATGACTAACGATACACCTGAAGTAGATCGCTAGAGTAGTGACCACTAACATGACTAACGATACACCTGAAGTATATCGCTAGACATACTAGTGACCACTAACATGACTAACGATACACCTGAAGTAGATCGCTAGACATACTAGTGACCACTAACATGACTAACGATACACCTGAAGTATATCGCTAGACATACTAGTGACCACTAACATGACTAACGATACCCCTGAAGTATATCGCTAGACATACTAGTGACCACTAACATGACTAACGATACACCTGAAGTAGATCGCTAGACATACTAGTGACCACTAACATGACTAACGATACACCTGAAGTATATCGCTAGACATACTAGTGACCACTAACATGACTAACGATACCCCTGAAGTAGATCGCTACACATACTTATCCGGCGAAGCTATACCGTCCCAACACTTCAGATGGTAATTTCCGTCACGTCATATCTCTGTCACATTTCCGTCATCTCCGTCACATTTTCGTTGATTTTCTGTGTGACGGAGATGACCGGGCACCGTTACGGATATGATTTTCACATGCAGTCATCTCCGTCACATGAGTATTCGATAATGTGTAAAATGATACAGCATTGGACACAATTATCAGTTGTGATTTATAAATAAATAGTGTTCTCATGCTAATCTAGCTAAAATGTATGTTTTCTAAGAGGGTGTCGATAAAAAATAAAGTAACAGACATCTTTAACAAAAGTCGGTACTTTTTGAGGTTGTACAATTTTGCGAAGATTTAAAATCGGTATGTTATAGTGAAACAATAAAATAGTTGGATTTATTTGACGAGAATACTCTTTATTTTACAGTTTGGGATATGTGTGTCAATTTCTGGTCTGGAATCATGTACATTTTCTAATGCATTTTCATACTGAAAATGTGATGGAGATGACTCGAGCGTGTGACCAACCTATAAACGAAAAGGCAAAAAATCAATTAAATATCCGTAAAGATTGTGTCAAACATGTTTTTAATATGTTACAGATGTTTATCTTTGTGAAAAATTATTCAAAGCTAGAAAGATTTGAAATTTAAAACCGAGTTTCTAGAAACTTGAAATGTAACATTTACCGAAGAATTTTGAATTTAGATTTTGATTTATTTGTGTCATACGACCCTGAATAACCCATTAAGCCTCGTATTAGCTTATTTCCAGTGGGGTCCGTTATATGTGTGAACAGATACACACTGGGATGATCCCCTACTCTTTACGAAAGAGTCTGTAACCTTTTTAACGTGCTCAGGTATTGGTCTTCCTATGCACGGGATCACCATTTCTATGTGACTTCCGAACCACGTTTTTTTGCTGCCATTAGGAAATCGTCACAATCGCTTGATTTACCTGGCTGCCGATACGGCGCACAATGTATCAGCACTTAGATTGTAATATCCCTGAATAGCTCCCCAAGCTACGGCAAGCCAAATCGCTAGGAGGTGTGACAGCGCCTTTAGTCAATATGAATGATTTCAGTAAAATGGATTACTTTTCTGTAGGCGATTTTACTAAAGGGTGCATAGTACCTTATAACGAACGCAAATCGAGTGGTTTTAAAAAGTAATAATGTTGTAAACACCCTAAATTAATCATGATCATATGATTAATGAGCAAGGTGATACTCTTGCTCCGTATCTTTTCATAATAGTACTGCATGCGAACTGCCATAGAAGGCAGAGAGGAAGTCCTAGGTTTTACAGTCAACCCCAGGCGCAGCCGCAGAGTTGGACCACTGATGGTAACATATCTCGATTTCGCTGATGACATAGCACTAGTGTCGGACACTGCTGGCCAGGCGCAAAAACTCCTGGAAAGAGTAGAAATGGCAGCTCTAAGTGTTGGCCTCCACATGAACGCCAAGAAAACAAAATACACATGATGTTTAACCTACAGGATCAGGTGACCATTAAAACTACCGATGGAATCAGTCTGGAATTAGTCAAAGACTTTAAATATCTGGGATCCTGGACATCGAGCAGCATGCAAGATATCAAAACAAGGAAGGCACTAGCATGGAAGGCGTGTAATAAGCTCAACAAGATATGGAGATCCAACCTACCAAGATCAACAACAATTAAGCTATTCCAAGCTACAGTGGAAAGCATTCTTCTCTATGGCTCAGAAACATGGACAGTGACAACTAAAGTGCGAAAGCTATTGGATTGATGTTACACCAGGCTTCTTAGATCAGCCCTTGATATTAGTTGGAGGTTACACATCACCAACAAAGAACTCTATGGTGATCTTCCTAGAGTAAATGAAAGAATCAAGAAGAGGCGACTACAGTTTGCTGGACACTGTGTCAGACGTTCTGGGGATGTGATATTAGACCTAGTTCTTTGGAAACCAGTTCATGGCAAAATAAATGCTGGATGACCGATGTTAAGTGGATATTCTATGGCAGGACACTGGACAAACACCTGCTGAGATAAAGACCTACATGGAAGATAGGCGTGTCTGGAGAGCCATCGTTAATGCCCGACAGAAGTCGACGGAGTGAGTGAGTGAGTGATATGATTATTAAAATTAGCAAAACTGTTGGACAATGTTGAACTTTGGGACACCCCTCTCGCCCGTGCAATGTTGAGAATACATAAACGTTTCTCAACATTGCACGGGCGAGAGGGGTGTTAATTTTTAGTGTTTAACAAATAAGCGTTCCAAGACTCGTTTCCAAAATCATGGTTTTAGAGCAGAATTAAGAGTGAAAATACACTGTCCTGCTAGCAGGACAGTTTAGTTTCACTCTTTAAACCATGATTTTGAAGTAATTAGGAATCGTATTGCTCAGTAGGCCCCTAATATATTTATGATTTATGATTATTTCAACATGTCAATACAAAATATTCTAAAAATATGTTCAAATTACCAGTTAGTTACTCAAGGTTCATATTCGTGTTATGGCATAACAACACGAGCGACAAGGGGCATAGTAAATCAGAGTCAATCGGCATATGGGCAATTTTTCCTTTTTTAATGTTTTTTTTAAAGAGTCATAAAAAGCACCGCGCTCCGCCAGGGGCGAGTGTTATAACGAACTAATAATACTGTGGCCCCAATCTAATGACTGTTACGAAATTCAGACTCCCTGGTTCTGTGAAAGGTTGCACACATCCCGTACACCGCAACAAGTTGCTTATTTTTTTATTACATTGTAACGATTTCTCATTTTGATAGTTTTTATTCTGTTTTAGTTCAGAGAGTTCATATCAAAATTTCTCCAACTTGCTGTATCACCTAATTAACCTCTAGGGTGTTCGGACAATTTCTTCTGAAATATTTTCTTCATTTATTTATTGCCGTGAAGTGTATATGGTAGAGTTCAACGTTGTAAATTTGCAAAGCTCTAGGGTGCCAAACCGAAGCCGAAGTCGACCATAAGCCCATAGTATATTACATTTGAAGTGACTTGTTGTTGTCGGACAGAAAAGATCAATTATACATGTTTCCGTGCTATTAATTTGACCTGGGGCAGGGCATTGACGGGTTAACTGTCCGACTGGGCAGATAAATTAAGGGATGGAATTCCTGCTAGCAGCAGAGCCGATTATTATTTGGATATTTTGTTATTGGAAGTGACAGATACATGCTGGATATTGTCATTGCATACATGCCCGCCCACGACAAAAGGAAGTATGGAACACTTCGATGTGTTTGAGGATATTTCCATATTTTTCAAACATTATTATTTTTTTATTTTAAATATATTAATGTAATTTAATGTCTATCTATAGCAGGAAATGTAAAAAGGATGAGAGAAATTATATGTTCATGTTATTATTATTATTATTATTATTATACTTCCTTTTGTGGTAGGTTTTCGGTATTTTCCCTATCTCTGTACTGTACAATATCAAAGGAAGCAAGAACTCGTCACATGATGTTCGTACTTTTGATAGGGTTTCTCGTTCCACAATGTTTTATCATGAATGTATTAAGTATATTTTTGATAAAAGTGTCCTATACTTCCTTCTGACATGGACGGGCATGATCGTATTAATTTGTTAATGCTACAATCGTAACATGCAACACTTCTATCGCAATATTTACCGAATCATAAATGTATACATTCATACAGTAATTCTTATTAAAAATAGTTACTGATTGGCTACCTAGGTTTTGCGCATATTCATCTAGTAAAACCTGATAAATAATAACTAATACTACTTGAGTGTCCCCTCACTCGCTGGTTATGAAAGTATCGCTAGCCAGGGATCTAACGTTTTTCATTTCAAATGCCATGGATTTACGCGTAATTTTGTCTATTCTCAAGTGAGGACTCTACGATTTATATCGGACGGGATATTATGTATTACGGAAAATTCATCGATATTTCCATAAAGACGGGTGACAGGCTTCGGGTGGTATTAACCTTCCTGTCGACTATTTATGTTAACTTACTGATGATGGTCAACGACATTTCGTTCTCACTGCAGAGTTTTCTTCTTCTTCAGAACTCCCTCTATCGGGAGAGGTGATCAAGTGTCGTCAATTTGTACACAACTTTCCATTTATTACCATGGATTTAGTGAGGATTCACAGATTTATAGTATGAGTCAAAAGTCCTCAGGTATTACGGATACTTGATTGAGATTGCTATATAGAGGGGTTTGTTTGTTTGTTTACATGGTCGGTCCGTACGGACACACGCCTGGGTCCTGAAGGGACCAGTGAAGAGCTTCCGATGGTATTAACCAGGAGATATATGTATCCTTTCTTTTGATTACTTATGTACATTTATAGACGATGGTCAACGATATGTCGTTCTCTCTGAATGCTTTTCGTGAGTAAATCCTCTGACCGATTTTATCCTAGTTTTGGGTCAGTATGATCCAGATCAAGCATGGTAAATATGTACAAAGCTTTATATATCATGCACTATGGATGTATGCATACTTTAATATATTCTCTAGAATCCACTAATGTATATCATTGGTAATGGTCCTTAGGTATAATGGTAATACGGATCGAGATTTTGTGATCAATAAGATGTTCATATAAAACACACACGGACCGTGGCTAACTATATATCGAGCGTTAAACCTTGGAGGCACGAATACTTAAAGGCGAACTACCACTCTGGGATATTAGCTATATCCAGTTCTCTTGGAAATTGTATACGGTTACAATGGCCTCATGTATACTCTGTACAGTCTGTTATCAAGTAAACAGGTGTATGACCAGTTCGTCTTGGGTGAACTACCAAAGTAGCAGGTCAGCTTTAAAGGTGGCACGAAAAGAACGGGTAAAAGCCCGGCAGTCTTTCACGCTAAGCAATGTACGGTTGGTGATGATGTGATGTCAAATTTACAGACATTGACACGATGGGATAAACAATGTAGTCGGAATACTTTTTTAGAGAAGACCGTTAACATTGTACAAAGTTTGACTCCAGATTGAGCGAAATGGTAAATGGTGTAACGTCAAGTTTTGCATATGCAAGTGCTTTTTACAACACTTTTTGGTTGCATATGAAAGTGCGGTTTGCAACAGCATATTTACAAACTAGATAGACAAGTTGATGAACAGAGGTTAACCCCCTCTTACAGTGGTTCTGATTGGTTTATTGCAAGATATACTCATTTGAATAGCCAATTAAAATGCAGCTTGTAAAATATTTCACTCCAATCTTTATCAGGGATACAATTATTGTAAAAATGTCTCTGATTGGTGCAATAAATCATGTATCTATCTTGCTGACCAATCGGCCGGTAGTTCTCAGGGGGTTAAGAGTATTCGAGATGGCCTGCTTGATAAAGATATTGGGGGTCAACAGGTTGAGGAGCAGATGAACAGAGGTAGAGTACAGGGTGACCCAGAAAATGTTGAACCCAAAAATCACAAAATTCAACATTTTTTTTTACCATTAAAATAACAAAATATTGCATAACTCGTTCACCAGCTATGTGCACCATACATTTAACTTTCTGAAACATTTTAGATCATAAAAATAGGCCACACGAAACTTAAAATACGTGTAATTTTGTAAGAAGTGTTGTTTTGTAGTGTAAGTGAAGTGCAAAAAAAATGGTTTCATGCTACACGAGCAGAACAAGTGCCTGTTTAAAACCGTGCAATGAACTTTATAAATTATTCTGCACAGTATCTCATCAATATTCATTTATTATGTAAATCAATATTATTATTATATAAGAGACTTTGAAAACAAAAACTGAAGTCCCCTTGACTTCATTTGAAAATGTTAATTTGATAAATACAGATCAAAAGAAAAGATTACTTAACTCACCGTACTTAGAACAGAATTAAGTTTCATATCTGAACCAAGTTACAATTTTTTCACTTTTACAAAAAGGCGAAAACACCTCCTGTCACACAATCAAGTGTATCTTTAGTTTGGTAAGGGCAATTTACATGATCTAAAGTTCTCCAGAAAGCTGACTAAATTGTTCACATAACTGTTGAAAACAGAATGCCATATTTATTTATTTTAATTTTAATTTTTTTTTTTTTAAGTTTGTGATTTTTGGGTTCAACATTTTCTGGGTCACCCTGTATTCGAGATGGCCTGCTTGATAAAGACATTGGGGTCAACAGGTTGAGGAGCGCAAGAGTTGGGGAACTGCTTACCTACAAAGATCTCCCAACTACCATTATGACTAAATACCAAGTATTTTCGTTATTTTAAAAGAATGTGCTGCGCCTGATACCCTAACAATCTTCTAGAAGGCCACACTTCAGGCAGAAGATACATAGGGAGACCTGAAAAGGTGGCTCGACGATATCAAGCACTTTTATTTGAGAATAGGCTGCAACATACCATCTGTGTCAGCAGCAAACAAGCGAAACCTATGGAGACGCATAGCTGTTGGGAAGCCATCTCCGGGACCTGGCTAATCACAGTAGGAGGGTGGTTATAAGTCAAGTCATTTAGAAAGTGTTAGCAACTTGTTTTCGGCCGTATTGGCCACAACCAAAATAATGCTTATGGCTTAGTTGGTGTTTAATACCTTGATAAAAAAAAACCACCAAGTTTGCCTACTGACCATCTTTGAATGAAGTTCATCTCCATCCCCACGCCAGTAAAAAGTTTGTATTAATTTAAAAGATTTTCTTTCTGTCAATATGATAACATCCTAAAGTAAATGGCTTTATTTACCCGTGGGGGATTTATATAGTAGATGCTCTTAGTTTTGTTGTTTTGGCCTCTTTTGAACACCCGATAGTATTATATTGTTTGCATGTTTATTGTAATTTATAACATTATACATGTAGATAATTCGATAAATTTAGAGTATTTGGTCTATTTTCTTAACTCTTTACCTGACATAGACGCATTAATGCGTCAAAACGACCTTTTTATGTTTTACCCTATAACTCGTTAACCAAACATCGGGAGTATGGCAAACTATACCTTTTTGGAATCCTTGTGCTCAGCCGAACAATTTGGTATATCTTTTAGTGTAATTGAAGGTATTTGAATTTTTGTGCCCGTGTATGGCGGCCATTTTGGATTCTGGGCTTACGGTATATTTGTCGTGCTGATCGTACACGATTCTGGTCGTTGCGCCATAACCGAATAACCCACTACAGCAAATTTGGTATCAAAATGTTCAGAATTATAATGCCCATCTCTTGAAAGCATTTTGGAGGGCTCAAATAGTATAGTTTTCATACAGGACTACTAAATATTTGTAAAAAAAGATGTTACAAAAATTGCATGCTGGGTAACGGTTACCATGGCAACCGCCACGATCGTCCGGTATCGTTGAAATTTTCACAGAAGTGTCCGGCCATTCATAAGCTTTCAGAATATATATAGTTTTACTGCCTTACAGAGTCTCATATTCAAATTATAAGTTGATATTTACATGCATGTGCAAATTCACAATTTCTTCAAAAATTAATTTGTCAGGGAAAGAGAGCAACTATTGGATTTGTATTACAATATACATTATAGTTCATTCTCAAATGGCTTGAATAAAATAAACACAGCGGTTTTTGTCCCCAATTCACGTGGTAGAAATAAATTGATGAAGGAAATAATGTGACAAGCGCTATTTGGTTCTTGATGATAGGCATTTTCTTGATTTCGTTTTGTTTGTTAAATCATGTTTTAATAAGGTATTCCATTGTATCTATATACATCAATTTGACACCAATCATGTATCTGTTTGTGGCAAACTACACCTTTTTTGCGTTCTATTAAGGTAACCTTTTAACCCTAACCCCTTGAATGCTAAAAAACGCCAATTGTAAGTCCCTCTCCAAGCGCCCGTGCCGCCGGTTTTCAATGACGTAGTCAATCGAGCCTAAACAGTGAGCGCAGTATACTGCGCTAAACGAGTATCTTAGGGCCGTGGCTTAGTGGTTGGGACATGGGGCTTGAGACCGAAGAGTCCCCGGATCAAATCCCACCAGGTTTCCGGCGATTTAGTTAGTGATTTTTCCTCGAAATTTGTGAGCTCGGTCAAAAACCGTAAACCGGGGTTAAGGTTATGGTAATTTTTTTGTTTTGATTTTTGCGTTCTATTATGGTAACATTTTTATATTTTTTTGCGTTCTTACACCTCACACACCGGTATGGACTATCGGTGACTGCATATGGAGAGAGTGTTGGTGGATAATTTGACCTGCCTTAGTGTTTCTAGAACTTAGATTCAAAATCTAAAACACGGGATGGGCAAATAATAGAATTTCTCAAGCCTCTCTATTTATTATTATGAACACTTCCCGTAAATTAATGAATTTTGAGCAATAAATCTTTGAAAATGAAAAATTATATTTCAATATTTTGTTGTGTACATGTGATGGATCATCTACTTACAGTAAAACAAAATAAGCTTCTTCAATAATATTACGAAAAATGGACATGCGACCTTGTGGCACTCGCCTGACGAAATATAGTAGATGTATTTGATGAAAAAAACCCACCACGCCCATATCTATATTGAAATTGTTGTTCAGTCTAACACTTGAACTACGTCTGGCAACTGATCCGTATGGCAGACTACATGACAGATGACTCGGATAAACTACGCTAGTGACAGTTGAACTTAAGGTCACCCTTACCTGTTCAGTGATTTAAAAACAAATAGCTTCTCATTTGAGGGGGCACAGCACTAAATAAACCGCCCATTGGATTACATGTAAATTAGGACTAAACGAGTCGCTATTTTGGGCCCTTAGTAACCATTTTTGGAATGTCTCGAATGCTTTATTCTAATAAACAAACATTAAAATTTCATAAAATCGTCAAGAAGTGTTACACCTTCCAATTAGATTTTACAATACGATCATTTAAACAGCGCCACCCCTATTTTCAGCCCGGACGCTTGCCTTCTAACCGCCTCCGATCACGTGTTTTCATCCACGTGATAAATTTTCGATACAATCGAAAATCAATATTTTGCAATATCCTGATCAAAGTACAAGAGATTATCTTTCATTTTAATTATGAAATGCTACTCTCACGCCAAACTGATTCCCAAAGGACCCAATTAATCACAAAATCGTTTTTTTGTTTTTGCCGGAACTTACTACCATTACACAAAACGAGGAGTGATTTAGTGCTGTGCGCCCTTGATGCTTCTAAACTGCTCACAAAAAGTTAGGAAACTTTTTTGAATCGAGTATATTCTTATTATTTATTACCCTCTTTGTATCTGTTATATATCAATAGAAAGCTGAAGTGTTCCTCTTTAAAATTATACCACATTTTTAATGATAACATGTTGCTGAACTTGGCCACATGAATGAGAATGAGGCAAAGTCTCAAATCAAATGTGCCAAAATTACCGTTATCTGTGCTACACAGTCAATACGTAATGATCAATAATCACACCGGTCATGCTTGAGAACCATGAATGGTTTACACAAAGATTTGCACCAGTGAGCACGACACACACAAGTTAACCCTCATCTCTTTAGAAAACCATTATTTGGGTATTTGCAAGACTAGGTTAACAATGACTCCAGGTGGAAGGTCATGAAGGTAAGTGATGAAAGGTTTAGGCATACAACTTGTACATTTTTCTGATACAAGGTAAACGTTTTGCAGTTTCAATATGCCACATTTTACAGATTTGGAGAGAGCCCGTGCCATTACCTATTGACTGTTTAGCACAGATAACGGTAATTTTGGCACATTTGATTTGTGACTTTGCCTCATTCTCATTCATGTGGCCAAGTCCAGCAACATGTCATCATTGCACATTTGGTATCATTTTAAAGAAGAACACTTCAGCTTTCCATTGATATGCAACATAATACAAGAGGGTAATATATGATAAAAATATACTTTGATTATAAAAAGTTTCCTAACTTTGTGTGAGCAGTTTAGTTCAATGTTTGATCTCACAGATCAATGATTTTTTTTATTTTTTATAAACCGGTAATGCGAATACGCGCTAACATTCTTAGCGCATACTGAGGCGACACCCAAACTAAGGCGACACGTAATACCGCACGGACCGGTAAATAATGCCTATTTCTTTGTTAACGAATAGTTTCAAGTATTTATTACTCAACCAGTTTAAATGTAAATCCTAATCCACGGTAACTAATATGTCGCAGCATCTAATAATATCATCGGATCAGGGGTGTAACAGAGGTTGGTTGTCAGGGGGGGCACAGCCAAAAAAATCCTGGTTAGAATAGGGGGGGGGGGGTAAGGGTCAAAACAATTCGCACGGTCACAAAATTTCTCACGGTCACAAAATTTCGCGCGGTCACAAAATTTCGCACGGTAACAAAATTTCGCACGGTCACAACATTTCTCACGGTCACAAAATTTAGCAGTACAAAAAGCACAACAATTGGTTGAATGTTGTGCTTTTTGTACTGCGAAATTTTCTTTCTTTCCCTTTCTTCTTTTCCTTCTTTCCCCTTTTTTCCCCTTTTCCTTTTTCTTTTTCCTCCCTTTTTCCTTTCTCTCTCTCTTTTCTTTCCCTTTCCCCCTTCTTTTCCTCTTTTCCCTTCCCCCTATTTTTCCTGGTGGGTAGGTTGGAATTTCCTGCTGAGCACCTTCAGGGGGGGGCATTGTGCCCCCCCCTGCCCCCCCCCCCCCCCCCCCGGCTGTTACGCCACTGCATCGGATGGGATGAAGCTAAAGGTAATTGACAAGGAGATGCACAGAGGAAGGTCGGTTAAAGGAAGCGATCTGGATTCTTAGAAGTCTAATCTTAATAAAGACTAAGGTGCCTATCAATTTGTCTACGACAGATTGATATCTAATCCGCCTCTGTACCCGATGATAGTCACTATAAAAGACGGTGGAGACATTAGAGTTGATGGTGGTATTACGTGACGTATTATGTAAGATCGAATTTTCAAGGACGAATGCGTTGTTCCGTCTTCAGAAAACTGTACAAAGATGGGATATGTGGATTAAAACAGCTTAAATGATACCCTTGTTGAATGAGTATGAATATGTTGTTGTTGCAATACAATTGCTTTTCAAAATAACACCTTGCATAACACTTAACACGTGGTAACGGTCTGGTGGTGGCCAGGGTGAATGTTCGCGCGAAATTATCGTTAAAAAAGTAGGTGCTTTGGACCTATGTACACTAAGATATTTGACATTATTTGTTTTGATATAATGCAGCCAGCTATTTTGATAATGGTGCAAAAGCGCTACAATTATTATCGATTTCATGGCATTCTCGTGTTTCATACACAACTAGGTTTTATCGCGTTTAATCCATTTATCCATATGTCAATTACACATTTCAATTAATTGCCGCCCTCTTATCAGTATTTGAGGACGAATTATATCACATCGATTGTTCGAATTCAGGTTCAAGTATGTAAAATCATGCATATGCTGTTGCGCTTCACGTATGTGCAATTCTGTTTTAAAATAACACCTTGTATATTACTTACATTGTTACGGTCTGGTGGCGGGCAGGGTGAATGTTCGCGCCAAATTACCGTTAAGAACTGACATCAGGTGCTTCACACCAGTTACGGCGAGATATCCGCCATTAGTCGTGTTTAGATCGAGGTTTAGACCGGGGTTTAGATAGCCAGCTGTTTTGATAATGGGGCATAAAGCGCCAGTACAATTAAATCGATACGGCCAATTATGTTTTTCTATTTTACTTAGCATCCGACAAACGCCGTGGACGGTCAGCCAAGCCTTACAGATCTCTCTCTCTCTCTCTCTCGCTCTCTCTCTAATACCTTTCAATGTGACAATAATTTAAATATCAGTATGAAACCATGAGAATTATCAAAAAACATGACAAGTTTCGCAAAGCTATTATGCACTTATCAATTACATCCCCGGCCCCGGGGGACCCGGGGATAGCGGGGATTAGGGCCGGGACGTACAATTTCCCAGGTGACGTCCCGGGTACAATCGTGTACGGTCCCCGCAGGGCCGGGCACCATTTTTTTGTACGTCCCGCAACAGTCCCGGCCCCCTTTGCCACCCATTTCCCAGGACAAAGTATTCATCCGGCTACAGTCCCACGGTCGCTTATTTCTGTCTGCAACCATAAACGGAATGCATTTCTATGTGTTCCCTATGTGTTATTAGGCTTATTTCGTCAAGCGCATCGCATCTCTAGCTTATTTATAGCAAGCGCCCGGGGTGTACATTTGTGTACCTTAGCGTAGGGGGGGGGGGGGGGGGGGGGGGGGGGGGTGGGAGGGGGGGGGGGGAACAAGTCGAGATTTAGAACCCCGGATACCATATCAAAGCCGTGGTTTCAGAGTTGAAATTTATACAGAGAACGGAACCGTAATGTATCCACTACAAGTTTGGCCTATCTGATTAAACCTGGACACTCAATATACAATCATACAATCCAACATCAGATTTGTATTCGACAATATTGCAATAAAATCAATGTAAGACAAAGTGCACATAACACAAAAAGTCCCTTAGGGCGCTTTGATGTTAGCTAATCCAAAATCAATAATCGATACCAACAATCTGAGATATACATTATAATATGAGAACATTTCTTCTCCGTAGTTTGATACCTCATCCATACAAATCGAATCGATACTTTTAAAGTTATGATGATTGTAATACATATATACACTCTTAGAAGGTCAGGATCAAATATGAGACGAAAAGGATCAATTTTGATCCAGAAGCGGTATCACATATGAGCTTACCCTTTCCGGATCAAAGTGATCCGACAAGCAGGATCAAAAAGTTTGATCCGAAATGGGATCAAATATTTCTGTCAAATGATACTGAAACGGATCAAAATAATGATCCTTAATCGGATGTACCTGTAGCTTATGATCCTACTCCAGGATCAAACTGAATCAAAGAAAAAGTGAAAACATAGGGGGTCATCGGGTGACAGATTGTAAAAACAAGCATGCATGCAAGGGTCTTTCGGTGACACCGGGCCAAAAAAAGGGGGTATATTTGATGGAGCCTGGTGTGAAACCTAATATTGATTGAGTGCCCCCACCCCCGGGTGCACACTGCAGACTATCGAGTGCAGTAAGCTTACTACATCGTGTAGGCCTAGTACATCTAAGTGATCGTGACATTTTGTGAGGAGCATTTTGACCGAAAATCGTACTGATGGCACTGGTCAGGTACAAGAATTTTTTTCACAAGAATAGAGCATGTTCAAACATAAAAAATAAAACTACTTTACCGACAAAATCATGTAACATTTTACAGATTAGACTGGATAACTTACCGCGGTATTTCACCCTTGTTTCAACTGTGGCGACCGAATTCAAAAGATCGTCTGCTTGTCGTCTATCGGTTTGCGAAAGAGTGACGTCAGTCACTCATTGACCAATGAACTGTTTCATCGAATTGATCCGGAAATCAGATCAAAGTTGATCAAGGTGAATTTGATCCGTTTGTTGATATCTATCTGGAAACGGATCAAAACGATCCGAAAACGGATCAAAACGATCCGAAAATGATCCTTAAAGGATCAAAACAAAGTGAGCCGGAAATCTACTCATGTATTTGATCCTGACCTTCTAAGAGTGTACGCTTAGCCAATATAAAAGCACCTGGTCAGGAACTTTTTGTGTTAGGTGTATATAACATGTAGATGCTTTATAAATAGGGTAACCTGACAATCATGTGGTGTTAACCATACATTACGTTAACCATACATCCACAGGGGTCGATTGTTGGACCCGGCTCTTTTAAGATATACACAATACCTATAGGCCGTATCATAAGGAAACATAATATATTTAAAATTGTGAGATAGGCTTTTACGACGGGTATTGATAATATAAGTTAACAGTTTAACGGGTTCGCCGTCGGACGAGTTTTAATCTGTCAAGCTTTCGTCAGGATTAGCTCTGACTTCTTCAGGACCAAATTATTATAATAATAAACAAAACATAGAGATTGCCACTTCTCTTGTTATCATCATTTGGGCTGCCCCTTGCCCGATGATTTGAGAGTAGGTGCCCTTTCTTACTTGTGAAAGAATTGGTGGCTCTGAAAAGAGCCGTTCCGATGGATTGCCGCTTCCACTGAACACGTAGGTTGCCCTTTCCTACTTGTGAATGAATTGGTGGCTCTGAAAAGAGCCGTTCACATGGATTGCCGCTTCCACTGAACACGTAGGTTGCCACTGGCCTACTATATATAAATTTGGTTCTAATAGAACCTCCAAAGGACTGCCCCTTGACCAATGGAAATAACGTAGAGACTACCCCTTGTCTACTACAGACTACAAAAGTCTAATGCACAGTAGTGCGGTCACTGATCTGTAAAGATCGTTTGACGCTGTAACGAACTTGAGCAGGGTATATAATGGTTCATTTAAACTGGTCAAAGAGATTTGCCATAAGCAATCACTAGCAGATGCTGCTTGGCAATAATTACCCTTCATGCGTTCCCGTTTGCGCAAAATGTACACTATCGAAACATTGCTGCCTTTGACGGAAAGCTTGAAGCCTTTCCTCAACATGAATAACTCCCCCCCCCCTCCCCACTGTTAAAAATGTTGTAAAATTAACGTTAAAAGGGGTTAGGGGTTAGGGGTTAGGGTTTAGGGTTTAGGGTTTAGGGTTTAGGGTTAGGGGTTAGGGGTTAGGGGTTAGGGGTTAGGGGTTAGGGGTTTAGGGGTTTAGGGGTTTAGGGGTTAGGGTTTAGGGTTTAGGGGTTTAGGGGTTTAGGGGTTTAGGGGTTTAGGGGTTTAGGGGTTTAGGGGTTTAGGGGTTTAGGGTTTAGGGTTTAGGGTTTAGGGGTTTAGGGGTTTAGGGGTTTAGGGGTTTAGGGGTTTAGGGTTTAGGGTTTAGGGTTTAGGGGTTGGGGTGGGGGTTGGGGGTTGGGGTTGGGGGGTTGGGGTTGGGGGGGTTAGGGTTAGGGGTTAGGGGTTAGGGGTTTGGGGTTAGGGTTAGGGTTAGGGGTTAGGGGTTAGGGGTTAGGGGTTAAGGGTTAAGGGTTAGGGGTTAGGGGTTAGGGTTTGGGGTTTGGGTTTTGGGTTTTGGGTTTTGGGTTTTGGGTTTTGGGTTGGGGTTGGGGTTTTGGGGTTTTGGGGTTTTGGGGTTTTGGGTTTTTGGGTTTTTGGGTTTTTGGGTTTTTGGGTTTTTGGGTTTTTGGGTTTTTGGGTTTTTGGGTTTTTGGGTTTTTGGGTTTTTGGGTTTTTGGGTTTTTGTGTTTTTGGGTGTTTTTGGGTGTTTTTGGGTGTTTTTGGGTGTTTTTGGGTGTTTTTGGGTGTTTTTGGGTGTTTTTGGTTTTTGGGGTTTTTGGGGTTTTTGGGGTTTTTGGGGTTTTTGGGGTTTTTGGGGTTTTTGGGGTTTTTGGGGTTTTTGGGGTTTTTGGGGTTTTTGGGGTTTTTGGGGGTTTTTGGTTTTTGGTTTTTGGTTTTTTGGTTTTTTGGTTTTTTGGTTTTTTGGTTTTTTGGTTTTTTGGTTTTTTGGTTTTTTGGTTTTTTGGTTTTTTGGTTTTTTGGTTTTTTGGGGTTTTGGGGTTTTGGGGTTTTGGGGTTTTGGGGTTTTGGGGTTTTGGGGTTTTGGGGTTTTGGGGTTTTGGGGTTTTGGGGTTTTGGGGTTTTGGGGTTTTAAGGTTTTAAGGTTTTAAGGTTTTGGGGTTTTGGGGTTTTGGGGTTTTGGGGTTTTGGGGTTTTGGGGTTTTGGGGTTTTGGGGTTTTGGGGTTTTGGGGTTTGGGGTTTTGGGGTTTTGGGGTTTTGGGGTTTTGGGGTTTTGGGGTTTTGGGGTTTTGGGGTTTTGGGGTTTTGGGGTTTTGGGGTTTTGGGGTTTTGGGGTTTTGGGGGTTTGGGGTTTGGGTTTTGGGGTTTTGGGGTTTTGGGGTTTTGGGGTTTTGGGGTTTGGGGTTTTGGGGTTTTGGGGTTTTGGGGTTTTGGGGTTTTGGGGTTTTGGGGTTTTGGGTTTTGGGGTTTTGGGGTTTTGGGGTTTTGGGGTTTTGGGGTTTTGGGGTTTTGGGGTTTTGGGGTTTTGGGGTTTTGGGGTTTTGGGGTTTTGGGGTTTGGGGGTTTGGGGGTTTGGGGGTTGAGTCAGTTGTATGCGTGTTAGTTAAGGTCCCTTCTTTATGTCATAGAAAGGTTATGGGTAGACTAAGAATTTGACCGAGGGAAATTTCTTAAGTAGTTACCGTTTCAAAATGGCGGCGGTTTGAAGTTTGTACACAAGTCAATGGGAAAGTATGTTTAGCCGCTTAAAAATGGTACGTCGTACAGTTTCGTGCACGACAAAGAAAATACAAAGCGTGTTAAGATCTACCTAGGGCTTGAATAACAGCCTCATCGAACCTTTACTTTGTGAGGTATGACGTAATAACCAAAATCCAAAATGGCGACCAAAATGTAAAGTTTGTCCGATTTTGTTCAAAATTAATATATGCATAGTTGATGTAAAGCCAATTACAGATTTGTAAGAATTAGCATCGTGCGATGTTGCAATTAAAAATGGCGGCGGTTTGAAGTTTGTACACAAGTCAATGGGAAAGTAGCCATTTTGTTTAGCCGCTTAAAAATGGTACGTCGTACAATTTCGTACACGACAAAGAAAAAATAAAGAACGTGTTAAGATCTACCTAGGGTCTAAATAATAGCCTCATCGTACCATCTTTATGTCATAGAAAGGTTATGGGTAGACTAAGAATTTGACTGAGGGAAATTTCTTAAGTAGTTACCGTTTCAAAATGGCGGCGGTTTGAAGTTTGTACACAAGTCAATGGGAAAGTAGCCATTTTGTTTAGCCGCTTAAAAATGGTACGTCGTACAATTTCGTGCACGACAAAGAAAATACAAAGCGTGTTAAGATCTACCTAGGGCTTGAATAACAG
>CM069454.1:564058-601113 GCA_035610835.1 Ophiura sarsii | reverse complement strand
CATGGCTCTTCACAAGAGCCTGGAGTATAGCTATACAAGCATGCAGGTTGTCATATTTTAGTGAAATTACAATAAGACTAAATAAGTAATTTCAGATAAATAAATAAATAATTTACCTGATCAAATCGTGCTTGTGTTCACCGTCTATGAGCCAACCAACCCAGTTTCTAACATGTGTAATGATATCACATTTCAACCACCGACCGTAAAATCATCCGTAGTAAAATCATCCAAGAAAGTCATACCAGGTCTGATACAGTGCTACTTTCATGAATTAAAAGAGCGAGAATCTAAGCAGTTGTCGTCAATGAATAATTATTAACTCGTACGCGTACTGTACATGTTGACATATACTGATACTGTAAACACTGAGCAATACTACTACGCAGCCAGCAGGGCATTGCATGAATATCATAATATCGGGAAACCCCCATGCATTGTATTTAAATGTATCATGCAATGCGATAATGCCATTAGGCTCTCGGGATTAGATTACGATGGCGCTGGCCCATAGATCTTTAATATGATTATCTCCCGGATTATCTCTATTGAAATGTTGTATGGAGCTGATCTATGTGGTCAGTAGTCACCAACAGGTAAACAAAAATGTTTCACACCAGAAAATATGCCAAAATGCGCCTGTTTTGTTTTAACAGAAAATATAATTTATTGTTTAGTCCAGAGACCTATAAAAGTATACATTTTTGAAAAGCCTATAGATCAGGGATTTATATGGTTATATTTTTAAACCAAATTATACCGGGTGTGTTAAAATATATAGGGTGGAACAATAAAAAGTCAAAAATTATAATTAGCCATTGTATAGCTGCTAGTATTGATTGTAAGGATTGGTGCAAGCTCATCTGATCTTTCCTTCAGGATGTAGGCAGGTATGTTGTCAGGACCCGGTGCAGTGAACCGTTTGATGTTGGAGAGAAGTTTACGGACTCCTTCGCAGCCAATTTCACCCATTACTCATTTGTGAAGACTGATACAAACTGGTCATTTAGAATGTTTGCCTTTGATGTACTGTCACTGTGTAGGATACAATTATTCATGAGAGGGGCCACGCCGGAGCTGTCACATCGATTACTCTTAATGAAGGACCACAACTTTTTGGGTTTGTTGCCATATCATCACATATCTTGTTGTTGATGAAATAATTGTAGGCTTTTCAGCAACCTGATTGCATGGCAGATTTAAGTTTCTTATAGCGAGCCAGGTCGTGTTCATTTTGGTAAACCTTGCTTTCTTATAATAATAATAACCCCAGTGCGCTGAACAAAAAGTACAAAATATGAACAAAGATACAAAACATTATAAAGTAATTTGCTGAAAGAGGTGAGTCTTGAGCGAGCTCTTGAATTGCTGCAGTGATGTGGCATTTCTAACATGAGATGGGAGCCGGTTCCAGAGTTCAGGAGATGCATGAGAGAATGATCTTTGGCCGTAGGTAACAGTATTAGTTTTCCTCCGTTGTAAGATGACAGGTGCATTTGACCTAAGAGTGCGTGTGGGTTCCTTGATGGAAATAAGGTCGCATAAGTACTTTGGAGCCTGGTTATTTAGTGCTTTGTATGTCAAAAGCATAAGTTTAAAAACAATACGGTTCTCCACAGACACCCAGTGAAGATCTTTTAACACTGGGCTTATATGTACACGCTTCTTTGTCAAGGTTACCAACCGGGCAGCTGAATTTTGGATGCGCTGTAATTTGCTTAATATGCTTAATATGCTCTCTTCTTCTTCATTGACAGTCTCTTTAGGCAACGATGTATCCAGGGTACATTTATGTATCAACTGGAGTATCGATGTTGTTGTCTGTAAGGAAGTTGGAAGAGAAGTCAAGTAGGTCATGCAAAAAATTGAATGCTCGATAATTGTTCAAGTAAAAATATTAATGTTGATTGTATGACTATTATAAACAAAATGTCAGATTTCTATGCCATCGTTCTTAAGACTTGGTTCACGGCTAAAAGAGTGTATCATAAGTCAGAGGTTAATGTAATGGGCAATGAGATTATCTGGAATAACAACGCAATTCAACTTAATAATAAAACACTATTCATAAAGAAGTGGATCAAAGCTGACATTATAAGACTACATCAGCTATTCGATAATCAGCAGTGGCGGATACAGGGGGGGGGGGGGCTTTGGGGGCGCGCGCCCCCCCCGTAAAATTTGACAATATACCTTTTTTGTGTACCACTTTACCTTTTTCAGAGACATAGTAGGTTCCCGTGGTTTGCCACTTGTACCCTGCGATTTTTTTTGCCGGTTTTGGACAACCACATCGCTACCACCCCCCCCCCCCCCCCCCCCCCCCCCCACACTTAGCAGAATTTCACGAGCTGACAGCAAAAAAAATTGGGGCCCTTTTACGATTTTTGTTGGTGTCAGCCCCCCGTAAATTTCAATCCTGGATCCGCCACTGATCAGGGTAATTTTCTTTCACTTGACAGTTTCAAGGATCGTAAACAGTAATATCCTATTTGACTATTATATCATCCGTAATGCTCTACCTTCAGTCTGGAAATCGATGCGCAATACAAACGTCCATGTCAACACAGATATTTCTTTCAATGGCATACTGATTGATATTTGTTCTACAGAGATTTTCAGACAGGAAATTCTTAAATTCATTGCTACTCCCCAATATACCAAAACCTGTGGATAAGACGTTTTCCGAATTTCATATTCAATTGGAAATCTATCTGGAAAGCAATTCCAAACTGCACCCATGAAGCAAGGTTGATAACACTCAATTGGAAAATTCTTCATAACATCTACCCAACAAAAATGTTGCTTCACAAGATGAGTAAAGAACCATCCAATATGTGTAATACATGTAATGTAATAGACTACACAGAACATTTCTTTTACTTCTGTAAAAAATTTAAAGTTATTTGGGATAACGCAGAAAATGTCGTATCTGCAAAAGTAAGCTTTGTTTTTAAATTCGATGTTGAAAATGCTATTTTTGGGGTCCATAACTACAAGATTTTTGATAACAATTTCATCAACTATGTTAGAGCTATTGCTAAACTTTGTATAAGTAAATTCAGATATGGTAACCACCCAAATCTGCTATTTCTCTTCGAATCTGAATTAAAAATACGCAAGGTTATTTAATTGTGATGTAATGATATTGTATGTTATATTACTTTATTTAATATCATAAATAGAAATATTCAATGATTTGTAATTTATGTAAATTATTACGTAAAGCTTTAAAGCTGACATGATGTGTCAATAATGAAATATTTGTATGGAGGATAAGATATATGATATATATGATATATAATTATGATGATACATTTGTTTACTATACCATTTATTGAAACTTCTTTTATGTAACATTTTTGTGATGTGATGTAAGGACAACATGGATGATTAATATTATGTAAAAATAAAAAAGTAGGTCAGCTTTGATATTATCCATGTCAGCTTTTTTCCATATGAAGATTTTACGACGTACAGGTTTGTGTCGCTTTGCATGGATGTCTAACATTGTAAGTACCATCTCGTGGTCACTTAGGCCAAACAAAGAAGAAGGTCTGTCTCAGAAACATTGTGCAAAAAAGCTAAGTGCTGTGTGTTGTTTTTTTTTGTGTTTTTTTAGAAAATAGGCTATGAGGTATGCGATTTTTTTTTTTGTGATTTTTTGTTGTTGCTTATCTAAGCTTACGGAGACCTTTTTTAAAATAAAAAAATTAAATCAAAAATCAAAAAAAAAAAATCAAAAAAAAAAAATCAAAAAAAAAAGAAAAGGTTTTTTAGCCCCCTAGCGCATAGACCTACGCGCCGTAGTTCATTTCACATACCAATGCGGGCGGGCTTCTGAGACAGACCTTCTTTGTTTGGCCTTATTGGACGATTTGTCCAGGGTGTTTCTGCCTCTCGTGGGGAAGTCGACCATTTGCGATAATCCCAAGTCGTGAAATGTTGACAAGAAACAGTTGTTTATTGCTTAGGTGTACTGGTGGCCCTTGATGGATTCCGTCTTCTAGTCAATGTCTGGTAGATTTAAATCACCGCTAAGCCATACAGTGGCGGATGGATATTTGATGGTGATGTTACGGATGCCTTGGCGGAGACGCTGTGCGTAGGGTAGATCATTTGTTGGAGGCCGGTAGGCTGACATGATGATGAGAGGTTTATGGCGGTCGAGCTCAATTTTCGATGCAGATATCTCACAGTCGGTGTCTGTCTTGAGTGCGGTATCGATCAGATCACTTCTGGTGGCTAGTAAGACGCCGCCGTAGCCGTCAGCACGGTCATTCCTGTTGGGAGCATCCGGGAGGCATCATCTTGGCACTGGTCATATCTGGTTTAAGCCATGTTTCGTTGCCGATGATGACGTCTGGGCGCTAGTTGAGATTGCTTCCCAGAAAGCTTCCTTTTTGGCATTTATACTTTGCAGGTTGACTGATAAGACTTTAAGAGGTCTTGTTTTATTTGTCCCCTTTGCTTTTTTGATAAGCGAGGAGTCTTGTAGTGGTGGACCAATTTCAGAATTTAGTGATGTATTGCCTTAAGAGTTGTTTAGAGTTTGGAGTGGTAACTGCTTCAGGAGGATATTGGTAATGTTGGGCAACGGTTCAAACAGAGTATCAGATTATTCAATGTAGGAATGAGGAATGGTTTGGCATGTCGCAAGAAGCACAGATCCAAGAGACATCAGTACCATGCAGTTTGTCGTAGGATTCATTTGACATTCCCATGCAGTTCGTGTGATACCAGGTATTACAATCCACAGCTGTCCTTGTACGTGACCAGGCCACACCTTTCTTGCACGCATCACATGGATATTTAGGTGTGCGTACTGGCTCAGGGTTAACTTCAGTATCGTGTGATTGAGATATTAATAGGATACAGAGATAAAGTAAGACAGACCTTCTGTTGAGGGGCGGCGAATAGGACTTTGATAGTCTTGGACATGAATATATTGAAGATATCATAGAAGCCTGCAGAAACTTGTGGTAGCAGTAGTGGTTTGGGCTAGTAAAGCTTGTGGCAGGATACCGCATAAAAGAGTCTATGTTGAGCCCTTGACATTGAGCATGGTTAAGTTTGTAGGGCGTGGCACGTTGGTCAGTTATTATGAAGTTATTCATAAGAGTTGGTATAACCAGCAGCAGATGTGGGGTCAAACAGGACTAATCGTGAGAAATGCTCACTGTTGGGTCGTTATAAGGTAACCAAAGTCAATAAGATGAGATGAATATAAGATGGTCGCCCTTAGTTATTGATCACACTTGACAACAAGCAGACCAGCGTTCGAAATAGCGGCCATCCGGTCATCCGAAATGACCAAATCTACCGGCGGATGACTAGTTTTTCTTGGCCGATCATCCGGCGGATGACCAAAATGATGGGAGATGAAAGTGAAGAAGAGGATCACCAGGATGCATTAGAGGCTATAGACCCGACCGTCCTATTGAGAGATGTACTGAAGGAACAAGTCATGGTCGCGAATGAACCAACCCTAGAAGCTGCAAATGAGGATGACACTTATACAGCTAGCTAACGACACCGACCTTGCAGCTGCAGTTGTGGAACTTGAGGCTGAGTCAGATGAGGATGACCTGGATACAGATCCAATAGAGTCGGGAGATAAGAGTGAAGAAGAGGATCATCCGGATCAGTATGCATTAGAAGCTGTAAATGAGGATGCCACTGACACAGCGGACGACACCGACCCTGCAGTTGTGAAACTTGATGCTGAGTCAGATGAGGATGACCTGGATACAGATCCAATGGAGTTGGGAGATTAGAATGAGGAAGAGGGTCATCCGGATGCATTAGAAGTTGCAAATGAGGATAACACTGACACAGCGGACAACACCGACCCTGCAGTTGTGGAACTTGAGGCTGAGTCGGATGAGGATGACCTGGATACAGGTCCAATGGAGTTGGGAGATGAGAATGAAGAAGAGTATCAACAGGATGCATTAGAAGCTGTAAATGAGGATGACATTGACACAGCGGCCGACACCGACCCTGCAAGTTGTGAAACTTGATGCTGAGTCATATGAGGATGACCTGGATACAGATCCAATGGAGTCAGGATGCATTTCAGGGCTTACAGCTGGTCGTCCTATTGAGAGACGTACTGAAATAACGCGCCGACTAGAACAATTAAGTGACTCAAGAAAAATAGTAGTTAAAAGAGAGGTGATTGTAAAATAAAGAGAAAGTTGTTTATGGAGCATAGAGGTTAATGTGGAGTTGTCGTCATTGTATGTGTATAATACAATATATATATATGTATATGTATGTGTCAATAATTTGGATATGCTGTATTATCATATTATTATTATTGTTGACTATTTTATAATTAGATGTACTCCAGTCTGAATATTGCCACCGCCCTGTGTTGTTGGTGTGCATGAAAATGCCAGTTACTATGTATAAATAATTTTAAATTTACTACTTGTTTTCAACATATATGTAAGTGTAATATGAAGACTCGCTTAAAATGTGATTCTTGAGCTTGCCACTGAAAAAATGCGGATAACCAAAAATATTGGCGGATGACCAAAATCCAAACCTAGGTTATCCGGTGGATAACCAAATTATTTTCCTTATTTCGAACGCTGAAGCAGACTATTCTATATAAGTAAACATGCACTGTACACACCGGAAGGATATATGGTGTTAAAGGAAGGAAGATTGTAGACAGGCATAACGAAGGATAATACACCTATCAGTTGTAAGACGCACTATACGACCCCCGGGAGTGGTGCGTCACTTTACCGAGGTGCGTCAACTTCTCATGTACCATGACGCACCCTGTGTCAAAAAAAATGACGGACCATTGCCATCCAAATACGCACCCTCAGTCAACTATCAGCGCATTCCCACCCATGTAAAGTGACGGACCTTTACGCACCCTCCGTCATTTTTTTGACGGACCAAAGGCTGCCACTGACGTACCCTCCGTCAAGAATTATTGGTAAACGACGCACCCACGACGCACCTCTCCCGATAGGTGTATAAGTGCTTCAAACTGTTGTTGGTGCAACTCTACAATATTATTTCCGGACAGGTGTAACAATTTCAGGTTTGTAAGCGCTTCAAACTGCTGTGGGTGGAGTTTTGCAATATAATTGTCGGCCAAATCTAACCAATACAAGGTGCTCCAAGATAAACCTGAAAATGCCTGAGGCTCTATTCCATGGAGGCCAGTGGCACTCCAAGATAATGATCTTAGGTCTGTTAAGGCAGTTAGTGTGTCGTTGAAAATGGAGCTTTTTGACTCCCAGTTGAAGTTTGACAACTCCGAGAAGCTTGACAACTCCGAGTTGAAGCTTGACGACTCCGAGTTGAAGCTTGACAACTCCGAGAAGCTTGACGACTCCCAGTTGAAGCTTGACGACTCCCAGTTAAAGCTTGACAACTCCGAGTATTTGCTGATGAAGTAGTCTGACGGATCAAGTTCCGAGTGGAATTCGCTTGGCGACTGAAAGGCTTTGTTGAAGTGGAAGCTTGACTGCATGTCTGCGTTGAAACTCCTCGAATTAGAGTGAGTGTTGCAGTTTGACCACGTAGGGCATGCGTAGTATGTACCTTCAGAGGTCATGCTCGAGTTAGTGAAAACATAGTCTGCGCGGGAGCTTGTCATCTCTGAGTTGAGAATCGAGCTTGCCATATCATAATCTGATTTTAAGCTCATCCTCTCAGATTCATTGTTGGAGCTTGCCATATCAGAATTTGATTTTAGGCTTGCTATATTCACATCTGAGTTCAAGCTTGACATATCAGAGTGTAAATTACGACTTGTCATGATATTTTCTTCCAATGGGTTTAAAAAACCTGATGGATACATCAACTGTAATCGGGATGATGTGCCATTAAGACAAGTTATTATCATTTCATCATTACCCAATGTGCATATGCAATCATATGGGCAATAGAATTGGATGGAGAAAGTAACGACCCATTCTAAGCAATATTGCCTAACTGGAATAACATCCATGTTTAGACAGTCAACCGTGCAATCTATAGGCCGTTCCTGAATACCAAGAACACTAGACCAATTCGATACTATCAGGATAATTACAAATATTAAGTACTCCATCATAATTATGTATTGGTCTTGTCGTAGATGCTATCGCGAACAACAGATACCCGATACTCGTTGTTTATGATCACAAACCTCCTCGCTCGTTGCAAAAACGTTTTCTCATCTATCGCTTTTCCTGTCAAGAAGATTCACTCAAATAATGGAGCAGTAGCAGTAGTGGTCATTCCATACATCAACACCGAAGACTGCAGAAAATTGTTCTAAATTGCAATCACGAATACAGTTTTAAATATGCAGTAACGTATTATCAATCGCGCAATACTGTGTGCACTGCTAGTGATGAAAGTCACGCCTTCGACGACACCAAATCACGTGAGAGATTTGCTCTGCTCCATACGATTTTCTTTTGCCATACACTGTATACACGAACGCGTAGCCTCAGCCAATCACAATCATTAACCATGCAAGACTGACTTAAGACTTTTTAGCTTGATAATTGAGACTTAAAGCGGCACTAAGAGATCCTTCATGGAGGGAGTCCTCAATATTTTCAGAAGTTGGGCTTTTCACACGTAATGCTTATATACGTAACTACCACCCAAATTTATAGAGCTTAATTTGCAGTATTTCGTGTGATATTCATGGATTTGATAGCGTTTTAAGTTTTGATGAGATCACATCGAAACCACCCAAATTCATCTAAAAGGTCACAGATGACTTCTTACTTATTTGTTTCAGATTTATTCAAAATAACCTTGAAGACCACCCATAACTTGTTTCGTGATGCATAGTCATGACCTCCCTGATTCAATTGGTGGTGATTTTTAACCAAAATACACAAAAGTGAAAAGCACTAAAATATACCTTCGGAAATGCTGAGAAAATGTCTTTATTTTTAATTTTTACTGATTTGTTTTGAAGAAATCGTACATGAGGGTTTCTATGTATATAATCTATCTAAACAAGGTGAATATTGAATTTCAATTTTATAGAAATCTCTCAGTGCCCCTTTAAAAGATTTCAACACTTTCCACGCGGCAGGCGTCTGCAGACGACATTTCAAAATGTTTCAGAATATGAAATTTTTTTTATTTATTTCATAACCATGAGAAATGCACTGAAATAAGTACAAACATGCCTAGTATTGGTTAAGTAATTCTTGAGATACACCAACGAATTCCTCAAATGGTCAAGAACCATGAAAGCCAAGCCTATTAAATGTAAATCTCATGCCATGAAGAAAGTGGTTCCGAATGCAGACCAGAAGCGAAGAGGCCATAAAACACAATATATAGCCTACGACCCACAACTAATCATTGACGGACAGGAAATCACATATATCCACAGCCAACCAATGAGATTCCTTGGGAAGTTAATCTATGAAGACCTGAAGGATGATAAGATCATGCAAATGGTTACCAGCAAGTTGTCTGCTATGTTGGAGTTAACAGATGCAAGCGAATTGAATGGTATCATGAAAATGTGGATTTGCAACCATGTGATCATCCCAAAAATGGTATGGGAATTTACCATCTACAACTTCCCAATCACCTATATTGAGAAACTGGAGGCAATCTGCACAAAGCATCTGAAGAGGTGGGCAGGAGTAACCAGAAGCACTACCAACAGTGCTTTATACAGATCCAGAAAACGCTACGGCCTACAACTAAAGCGACTCACCACCTCAGTGAAATGTATGCAGCTAACCAAATACCATCTCAACAAGCACTCCAGAGATGGAAAAACTCAAACACTATACAGAGAGTGTTTAGAGATGAAAAAGAAGAGGTCCAGATGGAATGGAGTGAAGGAGCTGGAACAAAAGGAACGACATCTCATCCTTAATGAAATCGGCAGAGGTCAGACTGACAAAGCAGGCTTGGGGTTCAAGAAGAATCAGAAGCTAATTAAAGACATGACCCTGAAAGAACACAGGCAGTGCCTGACCAGTTTGGTTAAAGAAGTTGACGAGGATGAGATGCTGATCTACCTTTATGGATGCGCGAAACAAGGACAGTGGCTGCAATGGGACTCTGCCATGCAAGTGGACACATCATGGAAGAAACTCCTGTATGTTTGGACACCAGAACTCCTGTCGTTCCAGATAAATGCCATCCATGACCAACTCCCGACACCAACTAACCTGAGACTCTGGGGCAAAACAAATATGGGATTGTGCCAGTTATGTCACCACCGAAATTGTACTCTGCTCCACATCCTGAACTGTTGCAGCTTTTCCTTAGAAAATGGAAGGTACAATTGGCGCCATGACCAAACATTGAGAGAAATTGTATCAGGACTGATACCATATGTCGATGAAGCAAACAACAACAGACCATCAACATCCCAGTCTCAAAGTTTCAGTCCTACCATAGCATTCCAAACAGCAGATGGCACAAAATACCGTAATCCAGTCTTGCCGTACAGAAAGCCAAAAGAGACAGACTACCTGAAAAATGCCAGTGACTGGAAACTCCTGGTGGATGAAGAGCACTCGCAGATAGTATTTCCTCCAGAAATTGTTGAGACGGCCAAGCGACCTGACATTACTATTTTCTCAACTCAGACTTAAAATGTCATCATCATTGAATTGACAGTCCCAGCAGAGGAAAACCTTGCAAATGCTTTCGCCAGGAAGAAATGTAAATATCAAGACCTTGTAGCAGAATGTGAAAATAATGGATGGTCTGTAAACTACTTTCCCGTTGAAGTCGGAAGCAGGGGGATTTATAGTACCACGATCAGCAAATGTCTGGCCTCACTAGGAATCCCCAGCGGGAAGAGAAAACCAATCTTAGACACAGCAGCCAAAACAGCCTTGCGAGCAAGCTACATTATCTGGCTTTGCAGAAGCACCAAGGCGTTCAGACAAGCGGAGTTGATTCCACCTCCAACCATATGCCATGAGGGAAGTGGGACGGTTGAGCGCTCACAAAACCGATTTAACCCGCCAAAGTCTGGTCCCAAGCCCAGAGACCTCGGAGCATAAAATTATCTACACAGATGAAGATGATGAAGAAAAGCTATATTATGCAACACGGTGATTTTTCCCAATAGTCATTTTCAACGAGAACCACATCAGGAGTGCTCATCTTAATAAGGGTGAAATTACGGCTCCGAAGGTGACTACACTGGTAATCTACCAATGAATTATTCTTCTTGAAAATCGGGACACATTTCTGAAGAATCTGTCTTGTGTAATTATGGTAAAACTATACCCGCGTGGAATATGATGAGTGGCCATAGTATAAACAAAACGTGTAAGATAATACGTCTAAGGTAACAAGTGGTACGCGTAAGGTAAGGTAAGGTTTAGACGTCAAAGATGTATGTTAGATGCCTAAGATAACATTCTCGCTGTATTAATAATAATATAATAATAATCAGTTTTTTATATAGCGCCTCTTCCAAATGGCTCAAAGCGCTGTAATTTCGCTGCTGGTGAATCATCAGAATCAGGTCGCATCAACTAGGGTGCTGCCAATTTCTAGCGCAAACCTATCCGCACTTAGATTGTAACATCCACTAGTTTTCAATGCAGCTCCGGTTTTCGATAACCGAAACAACTGATCACCGATTTTGAAAGCAGGAGGAAACCGGAGAACCCGGAGAAAACCTGCGAGAGGTTGTATTCCGTTAATAATGATGACTCTTTGGATTTATTATTTTCGAACAAGTATTAATCAAACAAACCCGGGGTGGAGGGTGTGGGAGGATGAAAACTAGGTAAAAACATATTATGCTAGTTGGAGAATTCTATTTGTATATAAACTGTATTTTCTCATCTTCGTCTTGTAAGATGTTATCTTAGACGTCTAAATTATACGTATTATCTTACACGTTTTTTTTATATTATGGCCACTCATAGTGGAAAGTTTTAAGAACATTATGAACTATTTTGACTATATTCTTTCGCCATTTCGCACAATATTACTGAAATGCTGACGTAATTTAGAGTTACCGCTACATAAACAGTGTTTTTTAATACTTTAACCATATCGACAAAAATCAATACTGCCAATTAAGAAAGCAGTACAATTTTAAGACAGATCACCTATATAAATACCACCAGGTCATGTGCACGATCAAGTAAGAATCATTTATTGTAAAAATAGTTTATTACTCGTATATGCAGGCTGTTTACTCATAAAACAATCTGTGGCGTTTAGATTCGTCTTTTACAGCTTTCTAGCAACATTGTTTTATCCATACACTTGCAGTCCTTTCCAGAACTGAAATGGGTATGACTTTGATATTTAAAACCAACTAGAAAGAAAATCTAAGTGCCCAGTCAAATTGATTTTTCAGAGTACCAAATTTGGGTAAAATACACATATTTTTAATATTGTAAATGTTTACGAGTTGACATTAGCTGTCAGTAGGCTAAATAAGAAATATTATACATTGCAACAGTTAACATGGTAAGGTCCTTTATGTAATAATTATAGTTTACACTTTTGAATCAGTAGCTTGAAAGAACAGGGCATATTTCAACATAATTTGTTCTTAAACATGGGCAGAACAGCCCAAAACAGCTCCTAAAGTACAAATGGGTGTTGTCATGGCAAAAAAGGTTTTTGAATTTATAAAATGCATTTCAATATGTTATACCATAAGACCTTCCACCATACCAAATAAGGTAAATCCATCGTGCGCATGACCTGGTGATATCTGTCTTAAAGGCATATTATGTGAACTGTTCACGATTTTTTTAGACAGTAGATTTTCTTGCAGATTTACATTTCTGATCATAAGTCATTACTTCAAAATCATGGTTTTACATTGTAGAGTGAATTCAGAGAGAAAAATAAATGTGCTGCTAGCAGGACACCTATTTTTCACTCTTTAAAGGGGCATTGAGAGATGTATCGATATACTAAATGAGCAAATAACGTAAAGATAATCATCAACATAGCCCAAATCCATAATATCATACAATTCCGACATCGCCTTCATGCCAAACTAAGCAAATAACGGCACTTCCGGGTTGAGATTTGCCGCGAAAGTCTGTGAGTAAAACTTAGCATAACTTCCGAATTCAGCACCTTAGTTTCGATATGAAATTTTATATGATCAACGGTGAATGTTGGTAAACTGTTTCAGATGGTAGTTAGTATATGCCTAAGTATTACTTTGATGCAAAAAAAACCCCTGATTTCCAGAATAATTGAGGGCGCACTCCCATACGTATCTCTCAATGCCCCTTTAAACCATGATCTTGAAGTAATTAGGAATCATATCGGTCTGTAACTCACCAGAATGTATTTATCATTTGTGACCAGGAATGTAAATCTGCAAGCAAATCTACCTTCTTAAAAAAATCATGAATAGAGGGCGCCCCCCTGGTAAAGATCACATACTATGCCTTTAATACAGTAATAAAGGTACATACTAGCTGTTGAGGTTCTCACGTAAACGTATTCTTTACTTATTTTACTTAATATAAACCGTAATATTATCTTGCTTAGATAATGTTGATGAAAGAGGTGAATAAATAAATATATGGTACTTTTTACTCGTGTAGGCTCTGTTCTAACAACTTCAAATAATTCGTGTGTGCCGGTTTACCTTAACACTCATAGACAGTGGCGGGACCATGGTATAGGGGAATGACCCCCAGTCAATTGCCCTCCACCTCCCCCCAATCAGCTCAAAATCATCCCATCTTGTCCCAGATAATTAAAAAAAAACATTGACCGTTAATTTCAAAATTACCAAAACAATAGCTTTAAACTGGTTTGACATGTCTAATTTCAGACAATGTTGACTTAAAAGACACATTTTTCGAAATCTTCGTCTCATTTTACACTGCTTTTTCTCCCCCTATCAACATACCTAATGGGGCCCTCACATGTATCCGTGTGAGCTGAGCGGCCGCTTACCGTGTGAAAAATGGGTGCGGACGGCGGCACACGCGGTGGGCCGTTTCCCGTCCGTTGAACACGTTCAGGGGACTTTGCCGGCCACCGAAGTTTTGAACATGCTCAAAACTCCTGGCGGGTGAGTAAAAGCGGCGGCGAACAATGAGAGCCCGGTATGAAGACGGTATAAGGACGGCGCACCCGTTCGCACCCGTTTCGCACCCGTTTCGCACCCGTTTCGCACCCGTTTCACGACCATTCGCAGGGCGGTGATGGACGGTGGTGGACGTCGACCATCTTAAGCGACGGACTGCGAATGGCCGCATGCACCCTAGTAACCGTTCGCGGAACCGACTCTCAGCAGGCATGTTGCAACTCTCTAAATGTTAAAGAGCTAAAACTTACTATTTCGAGAGCTCTAGGAGGAACAGCTCTTTTTTTGGAGTGAAGTTCACTCTTAAAATAGCGATTTTCACTCTAAAAAGAGTTAAAATCACTCTGAAAAGAGTGACAAATCACACTGAAAAGAGTGACAAATCACTCTGAAAAGAGTGACAAATCACTCTGAAAAGAGTGAACTTCACTTCTTAGAAGAGCCGTCCCTCCTAAAGCTCTCGAAAGAGTGAGGTTTAGCTCTTTTACATTTAGAGAGTATTATAGATGTTGGTCGTACGAATTCCGGAATGCAAATGAAGCGGCGAGCTTGAGCGCTCAGCTTGAAAAGGGCGGTTTGATGATGTATCAAGACGTTTCGGCCGGTACCCAGGCGTTCAACCGGTTAGGAACCGGTATGGAGGTGGTATGCACACGGTCAGGACACGGTGAGAACGGTAAGCTAGAACTGTATGAGGCCGGTGATCTCTGGACAAGGCCGGTGAGAACCCGGGACAGACCCGGTGTAGAACGGTATGGACCGAGGACCCGGTGAGGAGGTGTTATGCACCCGGTAAGAACGGTAAGCTAGAAATGTATGAGGACTGTGATCCCGGTACCCGACCGGTGAGGACCCGGTATAGACCCTGTATATAACGTGGACCCGGTGGCCACAACAAAAGATTAATGCGCCCGTTGACATTTTTTACTGATTGTTTGGACTCTGTTGTTTTTCTATTAGACGGTAAGGTGGCCGCCTACCATTACCGTCCTGCGAACGGGCGCGAAACGGGTGCGCCGTCTCTATACCGTACTCAAACCGGGCTCTCACCGCTTGCCGCCGCTTTTCCTCACCCGGCAGGAGTTTTGAGCATGTTCAAACTTCCTGACGGGCGCGGATGGCCGGCAATGTCCCAGGCAACGTGTTCAACGGACGGGAAACGACCCACCGTGTGACATCACCGTGTGCCGCCGTCTGCACCAATTTGTCACACGGTAATGGGCCGGCCAGCTCACACGGATACATGTGAGTACAAATGTATTTTACAGAGATTCCCGGAATGTGAGCGAAGCGGCGAGCTTGAGCGCTCAGCTTATACAGGGCAATTTGATGACGTTATCAAGGCGGTTCGGTCAGTACCCAAGCGTTTCGGCCGGTGAGGACCTGGTGAGGAGATGGTATGAGCCCGGTTCCAGGCCGATAAGGACAAGGTATAGAACAGTATGAACCCGGTGACAAAAAAAAATCAATGCGGCCGTTGACATTTTTTGCTGATTGTTCACCGTGTTGGACTCTGTTCTTTTTCTATAAGACGGTAAGGGGCCGCCCAGCTCACACGGATACATGTGAGGGCCCCATAATATTTCTTTTCCCATGTGCCCCATTTTGTTATGCTGGCACCAGGGGCTTACGGAACTGAACGGTCGCCGAAATTTGGGTCTTAGAGAACTGAATTCTTATACAAAATTGTGTCTTATAAACTGAATTTTAGGCAAATTTTGTCTTATGAACTGAATTTAGGCAAAACTTGAGGCTACATAACTCAAATTCATAAGATTTGCACACATTTTATGATTTTTGGTTGAATTTGGGATCTAAGAGAACTGCAAATGGATGAAAAGGGAATCTTTATGGAACTGCCAGTGGATGAAAAGGGAAAAGGGGGTCTTACGGAGCGGCCGAAAGGCGTGAAAAGGGGGTATTGGCAGCCGCACATACCCGTATGGCCAATATACATGATATACGTGAGTACCCCCCCCCCCCCCCCCCCCCCCCCCCCCCCCCCCCGGGCGCCACAGGCCATGGATTATTGTTAGTAAACGTTTATTCTTCAAGCCTATTCAATTTTACGCTACCAATTGACGGAAAGTACAACTAAATTATTTACGGTTATCGAACGGTTATCGTTCAGAACTACTGCAAGAGTTAACACAATAATCAATAATAGAAGCACTAGACAGAGTTTGAATCGAATATTTGAAAGATTACCGTAAATACTGAATTTGTACTTTCCATCAAGTACTTTCAAAGCGTGTCTGACTTTCAGTCATGTCAGTAGTCCGACGGTTCTATAGTCCGACGGTTCTATAGTCCGACGGTTCTATGGTCCGTCCGTTGGTTCTGTAGTACGAAAGTTCTATAGTACTGTTGTGACGTTAATTTCATAATGGAGCGAGTTTATCTAATATTAGTCAAGGTGCCGGGTGAATTGCTATACGTAAGTTTAAATAATAATAATAGTGTATAAAGTAAACCTTTGCAGGTATTCGTCCGTCGTCTTTTTCTAGTATACATTGTCAGTCCCCTCTCTGCCTTGCGAGTATCGAGTCCCCTTAATTTCACGGTATAATATTACGGGAAAATAAGGTTCTATATAGTACGAAGGTTCTATAGTACGAAAAGGGTTCTATAATCCGAACGTGAAAATGGTTCTTTAGTCCTACTAATACTATGATCAAGTTCTACATAACATGATTGTCATCATTTTTCAACTGTTCATCCGATTTACACCATCCTAACGTGTTCGATTGATAATATCTATCAGAATGGTGAGATATTTTAAAATACGCATGATTAATTTTCAATTTCCCATGGTTAGTAATCATTAATATGTAAACGTGGTTTTAAGCTAATCATGCCCTTAACTTTGACTTTAAACTCGTCGTATAACTAAACGAAATTCTCGAAAATTTGTTTCACTTAAACACGCGTCTAACTCACTAAAAAGTATCTAACTTTAAACATGGGTATGGGGGTAGTTTAACGTGCGTTTGACTAAACTTGTTCACCAATTATTCGACCGTGCTCGGTACATGCTGACGTGCATATATCGTACTCTTAAAAATACACGTGCATTCGGTCGATATCTATTGTAACCCATTTAGGCCAAACAAATTGAATAGTCGGATACAGTGAGCGCATGTGTGTTCGAGTGAATAGCAGGCATGATTCATGATACAAAGGTTGTGAGTTCTTGTCCCGCTACGGTCAACGTGTTTGTATCCTTGGGCAAGGTACTCTAAAATGCCTCTCGTCGACCCAAGCGAGATTGGGAAGCTGTTAGGGGATATTACAATCAAAGTGCTGATACATTGTGCGCCGTATTGGCAGCCGGGCAGCCGGGTAAATGAAGCGAAGTGATTGGGACGATTTCCTAATCATGATAATGGCAGCAAAGAAAAAACCTGTGGTTCGGAAGTCACGTAGAAATGGTGGTCCCGTTCATCGAAAGAGCAATACCCGAGTACGTAAAAAGGTTACAGACTCTTTCGTAAAGAGTAGGGGATCATCCCGGTCTGTATCTGTTCACACATTATAACGGACCCCAATGGAAATACGCAAATAGAGGCTTATTAGGTTATCCAAATGATATCAAACGCTCGACCACTCTGGGGACGAGATTTGCGGAGTTTAAAATCGGGATTTGTTAAACACGTCGTTTAAAAGATAAATTCGCATTTAATTTAGACACACGTTCAGGTGTTTAGTACGAGTACGGCCCATTGAATTATATAAAGGTATTGAGAAAGAAAGGTTTCCTCTTTAATTTTAGATATGGCACGCTACGAATGGTTGAGAAAGTTACAATCCCGTCGCTTTTCTTTAAGCATCTCCGCGTGTCAGCGTGATTTCTGTTTTTACAATTTCCGCCCAAAGCTATTTTGAATCAACCTCTGTTGAGCTATTTTTGCATTCACGGCAGTTGTGAAAGAATAGCGTAAATAATTGATTTGTACTAGCAGCATGTACACTGTAAGAACGGTGTACACCTAGCACAAAAAGTCCCTTCTGTTACACAGGGTTCTATCCTTGGTCCATTATACTGTTTTCTGTCTTTTTGTATTTATTCGACAGCAACGAAAGTGGACGCGTTCATTTTATCCTCCGTGACTCGAGTCACTTTTCAACACGTTTTGTTCCCTTTTAGTTCCCTTCCTGAAATATATTCGCTGGATATAACATCTCCCATCTACGTGGATACTTCTGTGGCGTAACCAGCGGGGGGGGGGGGGCGGGACTTGGAACCCTTGCCCCCCGCTTCCCCCCCCCCCCCATGAAATCAAATACGGCTGTAAATGAAATTTACAAACAAAGTAGACACTAAATCCCCCCAATAATGACATCGTGTCGGTTGAGATTGGCACTGTCGGTTCATTTGACGAAAGGAATCATGGAATTATGATGGTCAAAAGTACACATATGAAAAAATTTCGCGCGCTACGCGCGCATGTCTTCCCAAAATGAAATATTCTTTGGTACAAGCTTGTTTAGAGCCAAAATGTAGCTCAATCGTCCAAAAATAGCTGTAAAGTCGAAAAGTTGCCCCCCCCCCCCCCCCCTGCTCCTAAGAATTTTTGAGTCATGAGTAGCGCGCATCTCATGACTCATAAATTCTTAGGAGCCCCCCCCCCCCCCCATTTCAAGTCACTGTCCCTTCTTGCCCCCCCCCCCCCCCCCCCAAAATGAAAAAGTCTAGTTACGCCACTGGGATACTTTAGTGACCAACGTTGGACTTTTTATCGTCAATTTGTGTGGATTTTTTAACCAAATTCTATTTCGCGCCACTTTGTAAAATTGAAGGAGACGAATTCTACCGACTTGCCGCCGAATTACATGCTGCGTCATCCATCTCCGTGGCCATCATCTATCTTTATCAACGGCGAATTGTTACCATTTTAAAGCTTTTAACACTTTTGGTTTTAGATTAAATTTGCCATGTTTATCAGTCACCCCTTGATGTCATTTTAATAATTGCCAGTGGAAGCTCCAAACGTTTTAACTGCAGTGTACAACTCATCTGCGTGAACAACTGGAACTGGACAAATTAGAAACCAGACGTCTAATGTCTCAATGCACCATGTTTTACAAAATTCAAAATGCATTCGTCAATATTAAATTCCCATCATGCGTAGGCCTACATCTCCATTCTACAATGAGTCGTACTGGGCATCATGTGAGGTTCAATCCCATACAAGCTTCAAGAAATACATTCAAATTCTCATTTTATGTCAGGACCATCCCAATTTGGAATCTTTTGCCCGTTGAAGCGGTTGCAGCATCATCAGTTGCCAGCTTCCAGTCTGCGGCTCTACCAGCAGTGAGAAACCTCAAACCCACTGCTACCCACCAACAACTGTAGACAAGACAGTTATTTTTACTCGCACATCCTTGTACATATATAGCACCCTACACGTCTGCACGACACGTCGATGATATGATATCCTTGGATCAGCAGTGATGCTTTTTAGGATCAACACATTGAAGATTGAAGATTGAAGATCTCATCTCATCGGTTTGACTTGGACCAAGCCGTCACCGCCGCCATGTTTACTGCCTCGGACGACGGCCGGGACGCGTATGCATCCCGTTATAGTTGCAGAAAGAAATAAAGCGGCCGGGACAGCTTGTGGAAATCTCTTGAATTATCTCTGCTTACACCGGTTACCCTATGCCTTCATGAGTTTAACCTATTTAGGATTTTCCACTCACACCACTGGAAGACTTTTCGATGCAACCCTATACGACAACGACCCCCCCCCCCCCCCCCCCCCCCCCCCAGCTTGTGGAAATCTCTTGAATTATCTCTGCTTACACCGGTTACCCTATGCCTTCATGAGTTTAACCTATTTAGGATTTTCCACTCACACCACTGGAAGACTTTTCGATGCAACCCTATACGACAACGACCCCCCCCCCCCCATGTACTACTCTTGAATCGTATGTGATTTCTTACTGATGTACAACAATCAGGCGCCCCCCCCCCCCCCCAACCAAAAATATAAAATAAAATAAAATGAAACATTTCCCAAATGGATTACTGGAACGATACTTGGCATGTTGGTACTTATTTCAATGCTTTTCTCATGGTGATTTCAAATATGGTAATGTAATTCGGCAATTTTGGCATTTTTGAAACATTTTGTGCAATTATGGAATGTCGTCGGCAGCTGCCTGCCGTGTGGAAAGTTTCTAAGAAGGAGCGCGACGTGGCATTGAACGTATTAAAGCTTAAGTCAAGACGTTTCAGAAAACGCGTGTTATTTTGATCTGGTTGCCATGGTTACCAAGCAAGGAATCTGATTGGCTAAACACGGGAACAAAAATGCATACTTATCTGCCAACACTGTCATTAACCTATATATGGTCAACTCTCATGAAAATAGTGCAAATGAGATTTCAGAAGTTGAAGAAGAAAAAAATTGTCTCCAATTTTATTTATTACACTATTTTTTAATAGTAGACATGTACTGGATTCTAGATTTAAAATTTTGTGAACAACACTCATTGCATTTTTGTACAATATAACGTTGAATTTATATTATAATATCACTTGTTTGCAGATTTTGTTCCATGTTTATTACGTTATATACTTCCTATCAGCTCTAAATCAGAACGAGTTTACAAACTGTGATGCCAAAAACACAAAATTATAGTTACGAAATCATACTTCTACCAATTACAGCGAACAAAATGCAATGTAATTTTGTAAATTGCAAGTATTATGAATCGTTTTTGGTCTTCACATCACTGTTTGAACCTCAGCTTTAAAACTAAAAAAAATGCACGGTTTTCCAAAATGAATATCTTTGTGCAAAGTATAAAATATATCTTTAATCATATCTTTTTCAAAGCGTTATAATGTGTTTTTAAAAGTTAGCTCAGAAACAATAAATATTTTGCTTTACCAATAACGCTGGCATTGGTATTCGGACTTTATGGGGTGGGTAACGTAATAAACATATACAAACACATGTAAACAAATATATTCAACATCGACCAAGTCAGTTTATTTTGTACACAGACCCATCTTGTAAATGGTATTTTAGTAAGTTAGGTTGCCCAAAGTCCACTAAAAGACAGTTCTATATTGTCGACTTGCTCTTTTGATGTAGTGTAAATATGGTGAATAACGTAATAAACATGGTCACTAAATCGACAGATGTAACATGGCACTTTACAGATATATTGTTAGACCATGACATTATTACCTTTATGTATATTTTAATAGCACTAAATATTGAATAGCCTTTTATCTCTTAAAAGTAGAAAGATATTGATTTGTTTTATTTAAAATGATGGTAGTAGAATTGTTAGTAAGATTGTACTCTGATGACCTTTTGGTCTCCACTATTGCATTTGGTTCTGCCGGTATCGCCATTGGTTTTTTGCACTGTGTGGCACATATTTCTGTATAATAATGATAACAAAAACAAAACAAAGTTAATGACATATATTGCAGCTGTTTCAGCTAGGCATACCGTATTTATTCACACAATTGTACGATTTGGTTTATTACGTTATCCAATAGCCATAGAACTATGCATCATTGAAACATGCAAACAAATGAGATTGTGTCAGTATGTGAGACAATATGTATGTACACTAAGTTAACATTCATAAACACATAATAAATGTTGAATCACTATGAACAGGGTGCAATTATATTTATCAAATGATGGAAAGTTTATTACGTTGTCCATTATAAGGTGGTTTCAGTCCTCAGATAGAATAGTCCACATATTAAAATTATAACATTGGATACAATGTATGATACTCAATCACATTAATCATGAAAGTTACTGAATTGATGCCAACATTAACATGAGAATAGACAATGAGGTTGGTTACGTTATCCTGTTTATTACGTTATTGGCGACAGCAACAGTGCCTAATGCTAGCTTATAACATATATACAACGCAATCAATGTACAGGTTAGCGATACCTACTGCATTTCTTCACATTATAAACCCCATTTCGATATCATAGGTCCATTTGCAATGTTCTTAAGAGATCTATATGACTTCAACTTTCATTCAGCTTAATCTTCATATTACTTACAAGAACAAAATAATGAATTCTTACCATTCGTCGTGTTTTTTTCGCACTGTATTTTCAACCAAGTATTCCCAATGTATGCCTGAGAAAAGGGCCTGCCACATGTCTTTGCTTAATACAGTCGTAGAGTGTGGCTGTCTCTTTATCGATTTATTAGATAACGTAATAAACGATAACGTAGTAAACGTTTTTCGTACACATAGCCCGACACATAGTACCATGTAGACGATCAGGAAAGAGCTAGCGAGTGCTCCAAGTAACCACAGAGTCTATGTGTATGTACCAAATAGGTTTTTAACAAAAAATTGTGTTTTGATACATAATTCGGGAGAAATCTGAATAACGTAATAAACATCCTTAACAAGGTCGCATGCTTTGCAGCATTTTGATTTATTCTCAAGGTCAGACATGCTGCTAACGAATTTTGAAATTATTTTTTTCAAATACCAATGTTCTTTTAGATTCAGAATATGTACATTTAAATGTTTAAATGGCAATTTTGAACAACTTTGATATTCTATATATCGCAGGTAACGTAATAAACATCAATATCTCGGACAGAATATATTAAATTGAAACAGGTTAACATCGTAAAAAATGTGCATTTTTTTCCTAACCATGGAATATCGCTATATGTTCCCTACAAATTAGGACACGTTTTGTAGAAAGTGTTGTACTTTTCGTATTGTAATTAATAAAGGCAACATTTACTGTTATGCCGCGGACATGGACATTTCGCTAATTTGGGGTATATGAGCGCAATTTTTTTAGTGAAAACACGATCAGAAGTATAGTAAAGTATATATGTCCAAATAGAAAACATCGAGATCTATCCAGAAAATAAGTTTTTCAAGCAAGAAAACATTGTCAAACAGTTCATTTTGCACTGTTTTCATGAGAGTTAACCATATACCCCCCAAGCTGTTTTCATCAGATATGAGTGGGGCAACATCGTCTCTCCCTCCTCTTATGAGGACAATATCCAGAGTGCCCTGGCAAGTAGATTTTACGACATGCAAATATGGGCTAAAATATCATTTTTTTTAAAATATGTCAAACCTAGCAGTGTTGCCCCGGTCAAAATAATACCTACAAATGAATTTTAGAATTTTTTTAAACTTTTTGTATTTAAAGTATAATGATGGGTCTTAGTCTGTATCATGTAATACACTGAGCAAAAAAAGAAACTTATAAAAAAAAAGAAACTTATAAAATTTTAACAGATCACCAAATAAAATTCTGTGCATGAAAATGTACCAAATTTGGATACAATATTACTGCAATGTGTTGCTTCAAATGGCAGTCAATAACCAATTGTTTGCTTCAATGACACAAGAGAAATTCGCACTGACCCTATGGTGATCTGTTAAAATTTTATAAGTTTCTTTTTTGGCTCAGTGTAATTGGTTTTGAAAAAAAAAACCTTGTATATTGCTCTGAGAAGATAACGAATATACGGTAAATTTCCAGTATTTTTACCCCGAAAGATACCCCAAAATGCCTAGAACCTAAAATGCAACGAGTCATAGATTAAACAAGTATTCTTGTTATTCTAACATGCTACCAAAGATCTTCAACCTGGCGAAGTATGAGCAAAAAAAATGTGAGGACCTTTGCCAACAATACTTTTCAGTATTGCATAATTATTAACAATACTTTTTAGTATTGTATAATTATTAAAATAATTACCTGAAGTTACCAAGTTATGAAAGAAGAAAAATGAACATTACTGAATTACTGAAAAAGTATGCGCAAGGCATAGGGGACAATAAACTACTTTTTTATTCATTGGGCCTAACACAAGGAGTTTGATGGGTGGAAATTCCCCTTAGATGCGAATTCAGCTATAGAGGCCAGTTTCAAATTGGGCAGTTGGTGCACTACTGAATGGTGACAACCTACAGTCATAAAAAAAGTAACTATACAGGTAATAAATGTACTTTTAACTTTAAAAATATATATATATCCTACCTAGAAATATCAAATCATAAAGTTGTTGAGAAATTTATCTTCTTTAATATGAGATATTGCACGCTAGGATCGGTTGAATATTTAAGAAGCGACAATCCAAAATGTAAGGTAAAGTCACAATTTCAAATTCACATTTTACATTTCAACACGGGGGAGAGAATGACATGTAGCGTGTGTGTGGCGTATTGATCCATCGGAACAATGTGGCCGACTGTCCAACCTGCGCATCCCCCCAATTGCACTACGGTACCGGTAATCGATAAGGTACCCGTAAATTGGCCCGCGTGTAGAAAATAAAAATGTGAAAATGAAAATCGGACTTCTCCTTATATTTTTGAGTGCTACTTCTTCAATAATCACCCGATCCTAGCGTGCAATATCTCATATTAAAGAAGACAAATTTTCAACAACTTTATAATTTAATATTTGTAGATAGACTATATATTTTAAGAGTTAGAAGCCCATTTATTACCTGTATAGTTACTTTTTTTGATGACTGTATTGCATTGATGTGGACACACGACAACTACAAAATAACTGCACATTCTATAGGAAAATCAATGCATCGCTGTACATATTCATCTTACTCTGCATATAGTTCATTAGCATAACAATGCATTTTACAGCAACATCTTATACGAGTATACATTATAATCCTGACCATGTCCCATGGCAAAAAGAGTGGAAACATGCTGGACCATGAAGGTGGATCCGCCGGAGTACCTAAACACAACACCAAAAGTAAGTCCCCCCTAAACAATTTGTCATAACATCGTAAGATAAAACATTTTACCAATAAAATGTAGTTAGAAATAATCCTATGACTGTTTCCTAAGTGATGTTTGAAAATGAAAGATGTACATTACTTCATGGCTGAATGAGCTCAATTGGAAGACAAAAACTGCCCTTCTCAAAAATCACAACAGTTTATGAATTGCTTCTCACTAATGGAAAAGTACCCATGGCTGAGCAAAAATTACTGTAATGTGTAATCAATTCATGATCATTCAGCCATGTAAATCCCCTTCTTGGCTCAGATATTAGCACAGTGAGTTGTGACTTTTGAGAAGGGCAGTTTTTGTCTTATTTTTGAGCTCATTCAGCCATGAACATCATTCATTTTCAAACACCACTTAGGAAACAGTCATAGGATTATTTCTAACTAAATTGTTGGTGTTGTGCTGAGTGGTAATTTGGATACATCAGTGTGGTAAATCATTTAATGACACCGTTTATACAGTAAACAGTAACCAATGTCAAAAGAAAAATCATAGTTATGCATTTTATATGAAGTCATGAATACAACTTAAACTCATAATATAATAATACTGGCTGGATTATGTAAATCTTAATGGAAACTTTCTGAATCTCAATTGAGTCAAAATGGATTGAAGTTTGCCAAAATGGTTTGATACATGTATGTGTGGAAATGGTTGAGTGAAAAAAAGAATCAAAATAGTGAATGTATTGAATAAATGCAATAAATGACCTTTCGATTGCATTTTAATGGAAAAGATGTTGCAGAATTCTACAATTTTGGTTTGTAACTTGATTTCATTGTCAAACAATGAACCAAAAACATGACATTGAACTCATATACGGTAGATGATTCTGATCCATTTCTGACATGTTTCGACCAATTTTGACCCATATTACAAATATTATTTATTTTAGTATTTGTTAAGAACTAAGAGAAAATAGCAAGATGTTTCGCTTGATCGATAAGTCTTTCAAGCTAACTGTATTTAGTTAAGGAGAGGGGAAGGTATATATGCATTCTCAACAAAATGCTAACACGCCAACTCATGTTATCCTTACGACCCACTTATCCAGAGTACGTCATCATCAACTTCTGATGACGTCATCAAAAACAGACTAGAAACACTAGCTCTGGATCAAACACAATCCACTGAGGAAGACAACGGACATGTTGTTGAAACTCGTATGGAAAAATAGTAAGTTTCCATTCTGAAATGTTTCTACGAAAAATTCATAATGCGAACATGGAATAAATAAAATTAAGTTGTTCACTCTATTCGAAACTTACAGGTCTGTTAGCAAGGGTAACTCTATAGATGAGGTGACCGTTGTTTACATCAGTAGTGTTTACACATTGATTAGCGCCTGGTCTAAAGACATGCTAGAGGTACTAGTCCATGACTACTGCATACATTACTATATGAAAGCGAAACACACATCACTGAGCGCCAATTTTAAAACCACATGCCCTTAAGGTGCGCACGCAAACCGCCGGGCAACCAGATTTAGTACCTGGCCTCTCATTGAGCTTAGGGATGCATACCATGATTACTGCACTATTACACCGTAAGCATGGTAAGTAATGATCAATCAAGTGTGAATTAAAGCACCGTTCCCTGTAGGTGCGCACGCAAACCGCCGGGCAATACGTCACCAGTCACACCATCTATAGATCAAAATTAGTCCATCATTACAAATTAACTGATTAGGCTAATATAACAATAACATGTATTGCCCTTCTAAAGATCCATTACTAACATAGTGAGCTCTTCCATCCATAAAAAAAGATCCTTTATATATGACATTCTTTATTTTAGACCAGATTAAGTTGTTTTTTGCTTACTTAAATTCTCAGTGACATTGATTTGCACTGTTAACATAATGTAAACCCCATAATAGCCCACGGATATATACATGTATACATTCAAAGGCACAAATATTCAAATAAGACAACAAGAGAGCAGAATATCTTCTCCTTGGTACAGTAAACCTGGCACAGATATGACAAGTTTGACGCGGAACAGCTTTGACGCGGATCAGCTTGACTCCGATCGGCTTGACGCACATCAGCTTGATGCACACCGGCTTGACGCACATCAGCTTGATGCACCTCAGCTTGACACACATCAGCTTGATGCACACCGGCTTGACGCACACCGGCTTGACGCACATTAGCTTAACGCACATCAGGGTGCACGTGTTAAACGTCATTGCTCTTATTTAATATTCAGTATTTGGCATTAATGGTATATCAGCTCGTAGATAATTTAATTGACTTTTAAGTTATTCGATTGCTCTTACAATCCAACGATATGGCTTGATCAACCACGGGTACACGTTACAAGTAAGGCTCCCTTGTAAACGTGTGCACTCTAATTGTAAAAGAGTAAAAAACCACTCAAAAAGAGTGACATTTTACTATTACAAAGAGCCAACTGCGTGACCAATCGTTTTGAGGAAGTTCACTCTCCAAAAGAGTGAATTTGCTCGCCCTTTTGGGAGAGTAAACTTCACACTAAACGAGTGGTCATTCCATCTCCCAAAATCACTCCTTTTGAGCTGTTTTTCACTCTTTTTCATGTATAGCCTAAAACAAAGTAGATTTGGTGAAGAAATAGTTGAAATTTAGCGGTAAGTATATTTTATGCGTAGGTCATATTTTATAGCATATACATGTACATACCAAAAAGAAATGTCAGCTCTATGTGTTCGGCCTATTTACATGACCGTGTGTCTTCATCACCATTTATTGCTATATATAGTGCATCCATGTTGTATATGCGGCTCTCTAGATTTTGTCTATACGTGCTATGAGATATGACCTACACATACAATGTACTCACCGTTAAATATTTCGTCTATTTCTTCAACAAATCCTCTTTGTTTTAGCACTCCACGGACGCGGACACGATATTGTCCGCCATCTTGTGCGATTTGCAGGGTTCCTGATTAGCAACTCTGCACCCGAGCCACAGTGTTCACTATATAAAAGAGCGGTGTTTTCGAGCCACTCTGTAGCGAGCGGACATCACTCTGATGTGAGAGTGAATAGCTAGAACGTGTTTTCGGTCTTTCAGAGCTAAAACCCACTCGATTAGAGTTAAAACTTATCACTAGAAATTTAGAGTGATTTTTCACTCTTTCACATTTTAGAGTGTAGGAATGCTTGTAGAGAATTCAAGCGACAACAGTATTTCTCAATACTGGGGCATTTTTCCAATCGGAAAATATTACTTGCACAGTACTCAGGATATGTCGACATAAGCATTTCAAATCATGGTTGTTAAACCATTGACAAGAAATCTTTCGACTCGATCAGTAATGATCACATCTGTTCACATAGTTATCCTTTAGCTATCGTCACATATGTGCAAGGCGTAATTAAAGACAGTGCTGCGTCGACATTTGACTTGTATACATTCTCAATCCTAGATATTTGTATTAAATTTTAATAGATAGTTGTTTGGATGTATAGCTAGTGGGTTACTTTAACTTTAAGGGTACATGTTGGTGGGTTCGAAACAACTTGTCAGGGTTTTTAATATTATTTTATTTTATTTTTCTTTAATTTGCTTTCTGTGGAGAATTTCATGAAATCTGTCAGAAAGAATAAAATAAAAAAAAGAGGCTTTGTATATTGTAATTTAAAGGTATGTTATTTAATATTTAAATAGTATATAGACTCGGACAAACTGGCGTGAGTTAAATTAACAAAGACCTTAAAAATAAACTGCTTCAAACCCGGTCCCTCTCGCATTCGCGGTAATCGGATTACCCATTACACCACAGGGGACTGTGATTACATGGATACAAAAAGAACGAGCATTTATGTATACAAAGCCTTTGCTGAGAATTTCTAGCGGCCGAAATACCATAACGTATCGCCTCATCTTATGCCAACGTATGCGAAATATCGAAAAATACGTTGGTGTACGTTGGTGTACGCTGATATAAGTTAGGAGTACGTTGGGATGCGTCGTTTACGTTAAGAGCACGCTGTGATACGCTGTGACAATTTGGAACACGTCGAGCCCGCGAAAAATTATTGAGCATGTTCAAAATTTCTCGACGTACTCAACGTGTGCTTAATTTACGTTCTGCATAAGTTCCCGATAGGTTCGTGGTACGTTAGACATACGTTTACAAACGCTGACATACGTTAGACATACGTTGACATACGCTGACATACGTTAGAGGTACGTTACTCGTCGTAAGTTATAGGTTGGACCTATAGATTTACCCTTCTAGATATTTTAATAGTTATCATCTAGGCTGCGTTTACTTGAACTGGCAACACTTGTCCCGCCGTGTACGAAACTCAATTTCTGCAGCGGCATAAGTCACGTGTTCGTTGTACGCCGAGGATACGCTGCGGATACGTCGAACACGGCTGAAAGCCCCATTCCTTATTATGTGAAGCTGATCAACAGTGAACTCCCATAATTTGCTTTGCGTGCTCTGTCTTTCTTCATCATGCTCGCATATCCCGTATTTGGCCTTGTCTCTTGTTGTTTGCCACGTTCCTGCCCAGTAAGTTGGCTATTTGTGTATTGAATTGTTTTATATGTATTCATTGCTTTCCTGTACAATGTAATTCGGCCTTCGGGTCGCGATTTTGTGCCAATAAAATCATATCATATCATATCAATACATACGCTTCGAATACGTTAAGCATACGTTGGTATACGCTCGCCAATCGCATACGCTGTGATACGCTGTCATAAGTTTGTTATAAGTTAGTGATACGCTAGCAATACGTTAGTCATACGCTATGTATACTTTTAATACGCTATGGATACGTCCATTCCATCACCGATGTCGACTTTTCCTACGCAATTCGTTGGGAAGTTGGACGTTCTCGGACGTTCTTGGACTCTGACAATTTTCGAGCTATTTTTTGAATACGTCGGCATACGTTCAGGCCACGTTCATGCCATACGCTATGGTGTGACAGGGCCTTTAACAATTTATAATGGCCTATAAGCATGATTCTAGCAGAATCAACATATACCGGCCATCTGAGATAGCCCTCAATACGTAACACGGGAAATGTTGCAACCCTTTGACCTTAAAAGTCAATATTTTGGACTCCTATCATACACGAGTGCCTCTGGATTGTTTTTCCTAGTTTATCGAAAGGTCAATTTAAATTGTCAATATTTGTATCGTAGCTCTCTTGGGGATATTTTTGCAATCTTGTTTTCATTGATTTCCAAGTGTTGCCTCAGGGGAAGTGTATAGCAACAAACCTAGTCAATGATTGTTTGTATAGTAGCTCTCTTGGGAATATTTTCACAATTTTGTTTTATCAATTTCCAAATGCAGCCCCGGAATAAAAGTGTATAGCTATTTTAGTATGCTATTATATGGGTATATACCTATGTTCTATGATAATTCAGAGGTATAGACCTTCCGGAATATTATCGCTACTCTGAGTTTCATGGACAATCCCATACGGTTATTTTGTCCAATCTTCAAGCTCTACCGTTTACGGTATTGAGTACTCTATTCATATGTCTAGTATAACCAGAAATGGTTGTCAATAATAATTATGTTCTATAATATGTACAGTATAGAGTAAATGAATTCCGGTTCATTCAACGATTTTGACAAGTTATTTTACTTTTGAGTCACAAAATGTCTCTATTTTACCAGAGATCATATACATTTCTTACGCTTTGAATATAATTACGACGTTTCATGTTAATTCAGCATGATCAATCAAGATGATTTAAATAATTTGAGTAGTGTTTGCGAAGATTACACCAAAAATAACCATCAAACATGTCAAAGAAAGTGCCCGTTTGCCAATAGAAAGGAAAATGCATTAAGGTTACTCAAACTGAATAAATAAAAGTAGAAACTAATTAGAATATTACGGATTAGAGCTACATATCATAGTCTTATCCCGCCCGCAACTTGTGAAGCAGGACCACAAGCACTCATATCTTGACACCGCTGAAATGATATTCATGAACAAGTGTCAAAACACTCACAGGGAGTTGATAGTCGGGTCGGGGAGGTAAAAACAAGGATAACCACTAGGTTAAACAATCAATATGGGATATCCTACATTCATAAACTATGTTGTCAGTGTTATTGCGCTTTATTCCGTTGAGGGCGCCAAGACGGGATCAATCTGATCACAGACGACGCTGGACACGGGCGTATTCACGAGTATTCAGGTTAAAATATGCGAACGAGGTTACGTGATCAAGTGAATGGGACGAACGCTTAACAACGGTTTAAATTCAAAAAATGATACTGACACTGCAGGTGTTTAGCCACCCACAACGGTTTTGGATTGGAAAATTTTTCTTCTAACCTATGATGAATTTTTCAAAATGATTAGATCAACATTCGCGATCACGTGTTATTCCAATACGAATTCAAAATTTAGGTTTTCGCGTGTCCATCGTCGTCTGTCTGATCACGGGTGAGCGTGTGGTCCTGGAACACAAGTTGCGGACGGGATCAGATATATGCGAGCTGCGTACGGCGATCTTAGTTCTGAGCATGCGCAGTGAAACATTTCCCAAACTAATAATCTGTCATTTGTAACAAAATAGTCTGTAATTATTTCCAGAAATAATCAATATCTGTAACTAAAAAGATCACAAAAAGTTGACATTTGGGAATAGGTCACTGAAATGATTAATATCCATAAATACAGGCGTGTTCCAAATGACAAACAAAAAACATCCCATGTTTTATTTTATGACTTTGGTCACTTCTGATCTAGAATTGGACTTGCAACTCAAAAAGAGATTCCATTGATGATTATAATGTATGATACAACAATGCAATGTTTACCATCCATCTAAAGGGTTCAACAAAAGAAAGTATACCACTTTGTTTATGTCATTTTGAGTAACATTAAATTTTTGTTGTTGACCAAACAGGCTAGATAGGCATTTAGATGAATCTTTTAGGCATAATTTGATACCAAATTTGCCCCCTAACAACAAAGATAAACCATGATTAGCACCATTTAAAGAAAAATATCCCATTTTCAAAAGTCGCATTTCCAATACACAGCACGAGAAGAGAGGACCAATTGGGGTCTCTCTGGGTTTGTGTATTAGCCAGGATTTACGGGGCTATCGATCGCACAGTGCTAAATGCATTGGGTCTTACGACATTGTGTGTGTTAACAAATGGTCCTTTTTTCAAATATAGCTGAACATGATTATTAGTACTTCCTGTCAAATGTTTATACCTTTCACGACCCAAAATTGATGTTTCACAGGGGTACTTTTGTACACTTCCTGAACAAATTCAGCTTGCCTATAATAGTATGGATATTTTGATGTCCACTGCACATCAATAAACGCTGACATAACACTCGTGTCTCATGACGTCAATCAGACACCTTGTGAAATACATTATCAGACTGCTTACTGTATCAAATTATATCAAATATGGTCAACCTCCTTTTCTTTTAACCTCAATGGATGAGTTCATCCTTGTAGATTACTCTCCGACTTGTGTAGAGAAGCACATGTTAAAATAGTGATTAAATCTCACCAACTTGATATTCATGAGAAAGTTAGGCCATTGCCTAACACAAGAACAGATAGTACATAGTCTTATAACAAATAGGGTATTGCTTAGAACAAACAAAGTATAGGCTTTATAACAATCAATAATACATGTTTACAAGATTCTCAAACAATTTCGGCATTTCCTATGCTCCCATCCATTTTTGTTGACTAAATGCCACTCTAAAGAAAATATGCAATTGGTATTTAGAATTTAAGCCACTTGCGAACCGGAACAACCTGCAATGGACCAACTCATATAAGCGATATTGGGCAATTTTGACAAGCAATGAGTTCGTGAGCTAGACTTAAAGTGTTCCGGAACAACCTGCTGTTGGACGAAACGTAACAAGATTCAGAAGGACATGACAGCATCGGGCCGGGGAGGCAAGGGATCCCCGAGGCGTCAACAGGCAGCACACCTCATGACATGACAGCATCGGGCCGGAGAGGCAAGGGATCCCCGAGGCGTCAACAGGCAGCACACCTCATGACATGACAGCATCGGGCCGGGGAGGCAAGGGATCCCCGAGGCGTCAACAGGCAGCACACCTCATAGATAAGTATCTCCAACGAAATGTTATCCTGCGACCCGACCCCCTAACCTCGCATCCACGCTCAATCCTCCAACCTACCATTTATCAGCAATATAAGACAAACAAGACCCAGAATACAGGGCGTTAAGCCCCTTCCTATATCTCACCCTTTGGTGGAGGGTAGGGGCGGGAGGAAGGCCAAACCGATCTCATGAAAATCAAAGCAGCGAATGACGACCACATCACCACGCCAGGTGCAAGCCGTGCCTTGTACTATCAAACCACAAACCAAGCGCGTCAGGACATGACCTATAATGAATGACCGGTCACCGACCGTAATAGACTACATTTGAGTGACACTCAGAGTAAACAACCTGAACGATGTCTATGATCTGTGCACGTGAAACTTGAAAGGTGTAAACGTATTTCTACTGCATTACGTTTGATCTCACTTTGATTTTATTACATTCTAAAATATATTCTGATAATGCCTTCTAGGCAATGTGCATTATATCATTCATCATGTTTATAGAGAAAAAATTGTAAAAATGTAGTGTGAACGAATTGCGACAAGAATCACAAACAAATTGTTTTGGCCTAGTGCAACACACCTTTAGGCGATCGCGACTTTCTAAATAATCGTCGGCATAGAACAATTTAACGTACAAATATTTAATTCTTAATCATAATTCAAAGTTGTAAATCTTTTGTTTCAAGTGGTTGACTGTCAATTCAGGTGCTTTACTGTCAGTTCATGTCGTCGCTGTTCTGACATACCGGCACATCTCTTTACTTATTTCTGTTGTGATGTGCCGGTATGTCAGAACAGCGACGATGTGGTTGACTGTCAATTCAAGTGGTTGACTGTCAATTCAAGTGGTTGACTGTCAATTCAAGTGGTTGACTGTCAATTCAAGTGGTTGACTGTCAATTCAAGTGGTTGACTGTCAATTCAAGTGGTTGACTGTCAATTCAAGTGGTTGACTGTCAATGCAAGTGGTTGACTGTCAATTCAAGTGGTTGACAGTCAATTCAAGTGGTTGACTGTCAATTCAAGTGGTTGACTGTCAATTCAAGTGGTTGACTGTCAATTCAAGTGGTTGACTGTCGGTTTAAGTGATTGACTGTCGAATCAAGTTGTTGTCTGTCAATTCAAGTATTTGACTGTCGATTTTATCTTGTCAATATACATTATCCTGTATAATTTTGAAGTGAATCTGAGCATGACGCCGTAGCCGATATAGCTACTTTAACCTACACTTAACTCATGACCACCATGCTAAAGTGAACTTGGGTGAAGGGTGTCATGAAGGATATGACACGTTGATGATGCCCGTGCACGTGGCACATAAAAGCCTGAATTCCAGCCGCTGAAATGTTGACAACAAATCGTCTAGAAGACTGTTCCATAAGGAAACAGCAGTGTGAATGAAGCTTCTGTCTAAGCAGCGAGTTCTGGCAGTCGGCAGAGGAAGAGCATGGACTGGCATTGATACGCTCGAATGGGTAGCACGGCTTTGGACATATGGTGTGTGAAGTAACCCTGCTAGATCTTATGGGCAGTTGGTAGTATGCATCTAATTCCGATGATTCTAAGTGCCTTGTGTGAAAATAATCACACATACGAAAGTGTAAAACAACAGCTCGGATAAATCTCGCAACTAAACTTGTTTCGCCGCAATCACCATTGGTAATACACGTACAAGTTTTGTCGGTGCTGGGTGAGTGGGGGGGGGGGGGGGGGGGGGGGTGGGGGGTGGGGGGGGGGGGGGGTCCCGTGCCGCTTTTCGTAACTAAACACTAAGAAGAACTAAACACTAAGAAGAAGGTAAGAATTTCGTGATTATATGGATATCAAGAAAGTTTAATGAGGTTCATTCATTCTAATTAAAGAATGCAACATTAGATTGTGGTCATTTACAGTAGAAATTATACTACTCGTGCATGACCCCTTTTAAGGTACTTAAAAGTACATTAAAAGTACATAAAAGTACATTAGCACACAGTACATGCATATGGTAAAGGTTGCGTTTTACGTCAAAACACAGTTTCGTTGGAAACGCCGTGTTATGGTAGAAATTATACAATTGGTGCATGTAAAAGTGCTAAAATGGGACATTTCATGACATCTACTTACATTTGTCTTTAAATCAGCCACAAAACTGAAAACGTATGCCTTTTTGTCATTAACTTACTCTAATGGTATAGCTCCACTCTAGTTTTCCTTAACTTCTGCTTTGCTGTGGGTGGAAAATGTAATTTGTGTTGCTATTTTTTATTTTCCTTTTTTTGACATTTCGTAGGTAAATCATCATGATGTTTTGTTAGGCCTTAAACACTAGCATCGGGCTTTGCTGTCCAGGAAAGCGGCAATTTTTGTTTTACATTATTGTCCATTGTCTTTTTACTTCATGTTTGACACTTTTCTACCAAGATAGGCTTATGATTACTTCAATTTTTGCTTAAATAAGGGTTTGGCTTATCAGGAAAAGTAACGGGATGTACCTGATGTTTGACATTTTGTGCTAAGGTGACACATTAGGCCTATAATGATCCAACTGCCAGTTTAGGTTAAATTTGGATTTACTTATGAGAAAAGTTGAAATTTTATTGTAACGGGATTTATTGACCAGAAAAGTTAATATACCTCTGCTTTTACAATTCTGTGCCAAATTACATTAGTTAATACATAATAGCTTTGTATTGTGATCTTAACATATGCAAACTGTGACATAGAGATGTAGAACACCCATCCCTATCAAAAGTGCATTTACATTATTTAAATGCTTAACGATTCGTTTCCTCTCGTTCGGCCAGACATAGAATGTTTTTGTTAGAATGTATTTAGTATTGGTGTTAACACGTTCACAATGTATCGTGAACTTATTTTATAAAGGTTGAAAGTGCATTCAGAAACAGGAATATATTTCGATTAAATTTCTATCGAAACTTGATATTCAATGATTGTTAGTATAGCGTAGTTGACCTAAATCTAAAAATGACGGTAATCCGCAATACACTGACCAAATTCCGCAATAGGTGCCTGGCTGCCTGTGATCCGCAGTATGTAAGACTTGCCATATTTCATGAATCTTATAAAAAACATCATGCACTTTGTCGTGATTTCTAGTATTCAGTACTCAGATATAAATTAAACAGTCCTCCGCGGCGCCTGTAATGTAGTGTACTGTAGTTTTCCCGGTGTCAGCTACGTCGTCGGTAGATTGTTATGATATATTTATACCGTAGAACTTCTGTATGGAACAATAATATCGTGGTTAGTGCTATAAAAGCCACGTTGTTTGGATCCATGGTATATTGGACATGCAATGTTTGAAGACATTATGAAGAAAAATTCCTTGGTTGGTGACAGCCGCGACAATTTGAGCGCGCAATAATTTTCATCAGTTTGTAGGTGCTAAAAGGGGACATTTCACGACGTCCAATTGCAATTTTTTGAAATCAGCCGCAAAACTGAAAACGTGTGCTCTTTTGACATCATTAAACATGTTAATTATTATCTTTCTCAAATTGACTTCTTAAAGGGACACAATGTCATGTTGAATTGTTTTAATTTTAATTAATTTACTTCAGAATTCAAGATGAACATTAAAAATTGCCATTATTGTTGTTTACTAAAAACTTGATTAAAACAATGTTTTAAATATGATGGAATACCACCCTTAACCCAGGTAGCGATGTGGTTGTCCCAAAACCGGCAAAAAAAATCGCAGGGTACAAGTGGCAAATGTACCGACGGAACCTACCTAGGATATGTCTCTGAAAAAGGTAAAGTGGTACACAAAAAAGGTATATTGTAAAATTGTACCCCCCCCCCCCCCCCCCCCCCAGGCGCGTAGCCAGCATTGTCATTCCGGGGGGGGGGGGGGCAAGCATCAATATTTTTTTTTTTTATGTCCCTAAAAAAATTTCGTAAAAGGTTGCCCCAAATTTTTTTTCTAGTCACTTACCTCGTGAATTTCACGTAAGTGTGTGTGTGGGGGGGGGGGGGGGGGGGGGGGGGGGGGAGGGGGGTAGGTGTCCAAACAAATTCGCACAGTCAAACAAAATCGTACAGTACCAATTTCTCGTCCCCATTTTTTAGCTTCTCCGTCCCCATTTTAGCAAAAAATTTCGCACAGTAAATG